>WYDF02285968.1:0-16679 GCA_009867245.2 Adranes taylori
GCCTTTAGAATATTTTCTGTGAAAACCGCAAGGGCAGTATCAACAGAGCGATCTTTCAAGAACCCATGCTGACTCTTGGCGAATAAATTGTGTTTACGAAAAAAAATGTATCAACTTGTTATACATTAAATGTTCAATAACTTTAAACAATGCTGACAGAATACTTATCGGACGATAATTACTCAAATCTTTAACGTCGCCTTTTTTAAAGAATAGAATAACGATAGCTTTCTTGAGAGCAAAAGGAAAACAGCGAGTTGAAAAAGAGGAATTGCATATATGAGTAAAAGATTTAGCAACGACATGTAACAACGGCATAGCATCTGGAAGTATAATCAGACCCGGAAGAATGGCTGGTATTCATTTTACTAACAACCTCAATAATATCAGCTTCAAGAACACCACTGATAAAGAAGGTAGTCTGTGGAGGTCTACATATTAAAGAGATTCAAGGTGTGATGTCTCACTGCTATAAGAACTAGAAGAATTAACAAAATTAGAGTTGAACTCATTGCACTTTTCTTCTATGAGTCTATTACCACTATTTGTGCTAGCGACGGAAGGAAATTTGTTACAGCGGGTCCTGCCTTGTAAGCGGTTTATGATTTCGATTTCCCAGGGTGTTTTGGCTTTATTAAGTGATTTTGAGACAATATTATCATTTTGTAGGACGTTATATTCCTTTAACTTTACTTGATAAAGCTAATTGAGGTCAATAAACTCTTGTTTAAAGTTCGGAATCGTTGACTCAGATTATGTAGTAAAGAGAGTTTGGATTTTAACTGCACTAACTCAGGAGTTAGTTTAACTGTTCGAGATCTATCATGTCTAGATTTAGTTAGAGGAAAATGAAACACATAATTAAATACAACACATAGTTCAATATCGACAGAAAACGATGAACAGCTTGGTTAGCAGCAGTACTGGTTAAGACTGGACTCCAATTTATTGAGTGCAATCCTTTACAGAATTGAATTTTATTGCGAGAGCAGAAGTTTCTAGTAAATGAGACAGTATCATGTCTAATATTAACCTCAATGTTGATTCTTAATGTATGGCCAAAGTGGTCAGATAAGAAGCAATGAAAATTACTTGCATTAGACATATTAGAAAACAAGTCGTGCGATAAGAAAACATTATCGATGCAGGCCTGAGAACCTCGATCGATTCTGGTCGGATCATTAAAGCAGTGCTGAATATTGAAAGAAGACATAAGATCGAGTAGCATGTTCTTTTGGTTCATATTGCCTATAAAATTAACATTTGTGTCTCCAGCAATTACTAGTAATTTATTTTCTGGTGTTATGATGACTAGGATTTCAGAAGAAGTATCACTTATTGTGTTAATGTCTGTATTAGGTGGACAGTATACACAAATTAAGACAATGCAGCAGCTTGTTGATTTGAATTCAGTAGCAGAGCACTGAACTTTATTAATAATGGAAAATCTTTCTAGGTCAGGACGTCGAGATATGTGAGATTTGGAAATTTTATTTGAGACATAGATAGCCGAGCCACCGTGCTGTTTTGGGCCAGGGCAAAAGGAACTGCTTAATTAAAAATTATGAAGATAAATTGCTTGAAGTTGCTCAGTTGACATCCAATGCTCAGATAAGTCAGGACAAACTCAGGATTAAAATCATTTAAAAAAGAATCCTGTTTAATAGTCTTGTTAGCTAGACTTCTAATATTTAAGTGAAACAAACACAATGCGGATCCAAGCACAATGTTTGAACGGTTATAATTAATAATAGTATTGGAGCGACAAATTAAATTTGGTTCCTTGTGTACCCAGGATTGTAAAATAGGGTCCTGTCGTCTCAATTGGTGAAATCCGTAGGAGGATTATTTTTTATATTCGAAAACCGCTTAATAACGGCATTTTCAGGCCAAAATATTGCATCGAAAATTTTCTCACGGTTTTCGGAGGGGTATGAAATTTTGAAAGATGCCGAAAAATTACCTTTGTACAGTAGCAACTGCTCCAAGCCTGGATGTCAATTTATTAAGGTCTGGTACTGAAGTTTGTGGATCCATACGAGATAAATGTATATATCCCAGTTTTTTAGCGCCCCTAACTTCAGTTGAATTGTTTCTGGTTATTCCTATTCCAACAATCTTACGTTTAGAGACAGTTGTAGAGTCATTATTTACTCAGCGCTGTCATTCACCGACAACTCTGATGCAATAGAAGAATCAGCTGATTGACTCTGCGGCTAGCAGTGGATGTATTTACTTCAGCTTGCGTGTGGCTTATCAAACGATTTCTTATTAATAACGTTATTAGACGTTGTGTTTTTGTTTATACTAATACATTCCATATTCCTGGAGTTTTGGTTTTATTCTTTTATTGATTATTAGGTACAATTCTAGTGCCAATATCGTGTGTTAAACTTGCTATCGGACGGCCTTGATTTTGTTGATTGTTTACTGGTCTGTGTAAAGTCTCCAAAAACTGTATGGTATGTTTAAGATCACTAACTTCATTTCTGAGTTCATGTATGAAATTATCCGATTCAAGTAATTATTTAGGGTATCGTATTTCAATGTCATATTTTGTAATAAAATCATATTTATTGACTTTATCACATACCGTTGTCTTATTAATCTCGTCTTCTGCATTTGCGACGCTATTATTATTATGACCGCCATTTTCATCATTCAAAGTTTCACAGCAAATTACTGTCGTATCATCAATTCTGGTTAGTTTATGTCATGTAGCACATGAAGGATGATACACAGTGCCGTATAAATTACATTTGAACCCTTTTTGGACTTTAGCACGGCAGTTACATACATTTAAAGTACTAGAATCAGTATCGATATCCACACCGGTCTACATGTTATGAACTGCGTAACCTGCGTAATTCGGTCAAATGCGGTAAATATGGTCAAATGCGGCTACGAGTGACACACTTAGTAACACATTTAGTAAAACACACTTAGTTCCCGGAAGCTCTTGTGTCCAGTCCAGCGCTATTTAGGATACGCTATTAACATTCCGCTGTCTGTAAGTTACTTCGTAACCATATTTACTACTTGAGTCGCATGATTTTTTAATATGGGTATATTGTATTGAGCAGTCCAACTAGATAGCTACCAATCACCAATCACTCTAGTCAAATAGAATGGCTAATTTCTGTCGCACAGTTCTTTCATAATCTCGCTCCATGGAAGCAAGTTAAATGCGTTTTGTATATTGAGCGTGTACAACTTTTCCCAGTGCACAGGCGCTACTTGAAGCACCATATTGATTGCTCCAATAGCTTTTATTGTTGACATGGATTTTTTAAAGCCAAATTGATATTTGGAAAGTGGGTTCCTGTCCTCTAAGTTATTATTTTGGTTTATAAGTTTATTCAAACAGTTTAATAAAAAAATTGATGCATACAATTTCGGATCGGAAGGATTTTTATTCTTCTTTAGAACCAGTACAAAGATGGCTACTTTCCATTCTGCTGGAAATGAGCCTTCCAGCATTCAGATATTTAGTGCGATCATTTAAAGATCCCGGTATTCATCAAGGGTAATTTTAATGACCTCGTTTTTATGAGTTCGGCCCTTGCAGGGCTTTCTTGCAGGGCAAATGTTTACCCGAAGTAGCAAGACTCTCTAGTGAAATATATTCCATGTCTTCAGCTTCGTTCTCGAATATTAGAATAGAATATTAGGAACTCCTTCAAAGTTATAAAGGAAGCTTATTTTTCTTAAATGGACAATAGGAAATTAATAACAATCAAAGCAATGTTTTGATTGCTTTTTTGTGACAAAGCTACATTTCACGTGAACAGTTTTATCAACTGGCACAATTTTCCCAAACCTTTCAACGACGAGTTCGTACGATACAATATTATGCAGACTAACATAGTCTATTAAATTTTTGTTTTGGGGTGATATTTTCAAAGATTATATTATAAAATCAGATTTTTTCTAAATCGTGTGTTTGGTATAATATATTTAAAGTTTTTACAAAATCACCTAATCTAAGTACTAAATATGTCACTTCATGTGGTTTCAGCAAAGCGGTATTCCTTTAGGACCAATTCAGAAAACTGAATTTCCAGACAATTGGATTAAAGAGGTTGGCTGGAGAAGCCAAAGTCTTTCACTTGACAAAACAATATTTTTTTATCTGAAAGACACACGAATTAGCTTTCATAGAAAACAAAATGTACAATACACCAGGAACAAAAATAGACGTCATAAAGGAAATAAATAATCGTAGTAGTTTTTACAAGCGTCAAGATCAAAATGTGTTTTTGTTGATCACAAGTCTTTCATCGCAAGTTTGAAGCTTTTAGAAACTTGTACTACTAGAAGTCTTTCGTTTTCTAATTTACAATAGCAACAAGAATTTTTTCCCCATGAAATTATATAAACATATGAAATATGTTTTTTTATTATAATAGATCATAATATAATGTATACCACAAGTTTGACATGGAAGTAGTAACAAGTTAGGAATACGCGGTTTAAATTAAGCTGACATTATATCCATGAACTGGAAAAGAAAGTAAGATTGAATATGTAATAAAAAGTGTAGCGTTCTGTTTCAAAAATTTAAATGCTTTGTTCATGCTGCAGGTAGAGAACAGGCTGTATAGATGAAAAGAAATTTAACCTTATGAACCTTATGACTCCAAATTTGATACTCTAATAAAATCCTAATAAAATTCGAAAATGTTGTTTTCTAATGTGACAACGGAATGATTTGATTTGGACACACTTTAGGGACAGCTGTAGGTCGCTATACTTTTGACTATTTGTGACTATACTTTTGATATTTAATTGAGTTTTGTGTTACTAACTGCTAATAAAAAAAATTTAAACTTATTGAGAATAATGGAGCAATGGAGACAAAAAGTATGTAAAAAAAGGGTAAACGAAATTTTTTTTCGTTTACCCTTTTTTTGTCGTTTCAAGTGGAATGACTTTTTTGTAAAATTTGTTGAAAATATAAGTTTTTGTAAAGAAATTTTATGATGCCAATAAAGGTTATTATTACTATTATATTTATTTCTGAATTCGCGGGAAGTTAAGCTGTATCCGCATTAGTATTTACACTAACAGAATAACCTTAAACCGATTTTTATTTTATTCAACTGTAAAATTCGTGAATCGTCTGTAATTTGTTTATGTAATGGTTTGTTGATAATAGAGATTTAAACCGTTATGGTGTTTTATTTGTTTACTATTACTTATTTGAACGCTTATTCAGTTCGTGGGCCGTACTTCCGTACTTGCTTATTTAAAAGTGACTCTCAATTCTAAACAGACAAGGGCCTACAATTTATTGTTTAATATCTGAGATACTCAACCTGTGAATTAATTCATTTTCCAAATAAATAATAGACTGTTGTTTTATTAGTTACGCCACTTTAATTAGTAAATAATCTAATTAAAGTGGCACCGCTTTTATTAGCCACTAAAATTAGTAAATCCTGTACCTTGAATCCCGAACTCAGTTAGGTGTGCTTATACAAGGAACAGCAGTATCGCCTGTATAAGCTAGCTTAATTCCATGTCCAGTTTTAACCGCGAAACTATTCTAATACTAATACTGGATAAGCAATTCATTTATTAATCAAATATTACAATCATAAAATATAATTGATAAATATATACATCATACAAATACAATCCTTAATCTATCCTTATACAAATACACTTACGAGCATATCAAGATAAGTAAATAAACAAACTCGAAGCTCCGATTTAATGTTTAGCGGTTATAATTGGATTCCGGGGCGCGATACCTTTTTAAAGTTTGCTCAAGGGTTCATGTCAGAAAGAAATTGACTCAAGTTATAGTTAAGTAAAGTAAATTGATTAAAGTTAATCAAATTATAGCTTCACGTCAGGTTTCACTTGTGGTAGTACTGCCCTCTGTTAAAAATGAAAATTACCTACGGGGCAGGGGAGCGGATATAATTAAAATGCAATATTAAAAAGATAAGGTAAATAAGAAATGGGCCAATAAAACGAACGTTTCATTCGTAAATACAAACTCGGATTCTACTTCTCTTTCGGTTCAAAAGATCAAATCTTGAGGATCATATCTCGCTGCGTTCAGGCCCCATGCACCTCGATTAGATTCTGCATGAATAAATATTCCATCTAACAGCATAATTTTTGTTAGATTATTAAGGTTTTTTGAAATATCATTCTGAATACCTATACTCCGTCGGCACCAAATTATGAGCACCCCTCTCTTCCCAATTATGACTCCTTCAAAACTGCCAGTTTAGTGCACTAGGACATTTGATTGCCAATGTCGCTCTCATGCTTTCCGTATTATATTTTTAAGCTTTATCTGATAATTTATATCAATATGGCTTGGACTTTCGAACACTATACTTGGATCGTACACATTTTTTATTAAGATTATGTCCGCCGTAAGCAAAATTTCCTCACGTGTTCTTATGTGCGGCTCTGCTTCGACAAATCAATCTTTCTTTGAAGCAAACTTGTCATTGATTTAGACCGCTCAATTGTGTCTCCATATTCGTGAGAAATGAGTAATGGGGCATTTATGCAATACATGTGTCATCGACTCGGCGCTATCACGGTCCGCATGGCATTTTCTTCATTCGGGTGGATTGTATGGAAGTTCGTTGTTGGCAGGTAAGTCGATCGAAGCTTCATGACCAGCGTGTAAATATGCCCAGACCAATCTCTTGATGGTTTACTTATCCATGTATTCTAGCCTCTATGGTTAGCACAATCACGCATGCTTCCACCATCTCCGATATAAGAACGCTCCAACACGTCCTGCCATTTCTCTGCACCATCAGCAAGAACCTTAGTAAGCATATTCCGCATTGCCACTGAAGCATGAAATGCCGTATTTATAGTTGTGTCTGTAGATGTTAAAAACTTATCCATTCGGTTTACAATAGTTCCGTCAGGCACGGAATTCCAACCCCCCTCGTCGCGAGGTTGGGCATAAAGAATATTATGGGTCACCAGTATGGGCTGGTAGTCTTAAGATGTACATGTCATTATTTCTGACTATGCCATCAATACCCTTTAATTGGGCTTAAATAATGCTTATGTTTTCTAGGGTAACTATAATTCGAGCTATCAAAACCGGCAGCAGAAGAGCTATCTTAATGGTTGCTGACCAGGTTACCATATCACTCATATCCTGAACTTCCATACAAGTTTATTTGGAATCAAAGTATTTGATATACTCTTCTGTTTTGGATTGTATTGCTTCGCCTTTGATACAGAAGATGTTTTTACTAACTGCATCAACTTTCTTCTACGCTGGGACCACTCTAGCAGCAATGGCAGAGCATTTCTTAATATTTAATATTTAATTTCTCGGAGAATGCAGAAGAAATGTTCAATAATCTTTATTATTTTCAACAATCAATGTTAATATTTCACAGTATTATTCTTTCTAGAGTGCGCAAAAACGTTAAATATGTATTACACATTTAGAAAAGATTTATCAGCTTTCCAAAAATTTCCAATGTTCCAGCCCTCTGTTCTCTGGGCTCTATCTTCTCTGCTAAGCCTTTATAAAATCATTTAAAATATTTCCGCGCGAAACACCGTAGTTCAGTAAATGCAGAGAATAATCCAGAAGCACATCAAGCTCTTCACTCTAGTTGAAGAGCCACTTACTAACATTTATGTATTTTACCATTCTTCGTGTTTAAGCTTTCTTCATCACATATTATTTAATATTACTAATTTTTAAATTATTAATTATGTTGACTATTTATTTTATTAATTGGTTTTATACACTTCTAGATTGGAATTATTACAAGTGTCTGGTTTACAAATGCTACATTTTCATTCATCGTATCTGACGTAATTAAATATAGTATTATATCGCATTGATTGTAACCAGGTGTATGCGTGAAAAACAATTTTCTTTAAATTTATAGTCACGAAAATAGAACACAACAAGTGACACAAAAGGGACGAAATAAATTATGGCCATAGAAGAAGAGTGAGAACATATAGGACAGATAAAAAATTTTAGGCGCAGATGTACAAATGCAGCAGTTAGAAATATCATTCCCTATTCCTTTCAAATATGACGATGTTGTAATTTTTATAGCTTTATTATCGCAATCAAGCAAACAAATTTCTAAAATCTATGGAAGTCTGACGTTTCATATGAGGCAAAGTATTATAAACATTGTACGAGGATACAAAAAGAATACAAAAATAGTCGTACCATTCAACAGGGTTTTTGAACACTTCAGCAGATTTATTTGGCTTGACATTTGGGAACATACAAAAGTCATTAGTCCATAAATCAAGAGATTACGGGTAATGATGTTCTGTACCTTATCAATGATTGTATATCATTCAGCACTAAATGTTCTTCAATCCTCTAAACTCCAAAGCAATAATTTTTTATCGAATAAAATATCCCATGTAAATTAATTCAATTAATTAATTAAGGTAATAAGTTATCCTTTAATATAATATAAATTGAGTAATCAAATTTAATTCAATTCGGATATAATATATAAATTTAATGATGAGAGAAAAATGCAGAGGTTTACCACCAATGAAGTGAAATGAGCTAAAACGGAAACTGAAATAGCGAGTATAGCGCACACAGATGCATTTGTATGTTATTTCAACCTCGAGGACTTACTTCCTGCACAGCGCTAATATAAAATTTCCGTATATATGATTTATTCTCATTGGTCACTCCTACATTCTCAGGGGTAGCCCTTTTGGCGATCTTCGCTTGCACTTTATACTCATTGAAGGAACAATTTATGCTCTCGTAGATTTTCGACACAAAAGCAGCGCAATTTTGATTAATGAAATGTCCAACCAATCAAAGATGCTTTCCCATTGGTTGTAGTTCTAAACGTCCTAAGATTTCTAACAGAAGTTTTCTTCAAGCCACCCCCTCTAACCGTCAGCTAAGCAAACTGTTGCTGCCCAGGAAACACGCCAGAAGCATCTTCTTGCCGGCTAATTACATATAAAAGGAACTGCTCCATCGAGCGTTCACATTTTGCTTACCAACAATATATAACTCACCAACTCATCAGCAGTTACACGCTGAAGAGGATGACAAACCCTAAAGCCTCTTACAATAAATTCACCAACCTCCTAAGTATAATATCTTAGTGGGTAAAAATCCCACACTATAAGATGCATCGGCCATCCTTTTTCTTTTGAAGATTCTCCACTTCCTAACGCAAATAAAAAAAAAACGAGCGTTCACCAGACGCATTTTGGGTTTAGTGCTAGTAGTCTTCGAGTGAGCACTTCTCACGTTTCAACTTGCATAATTCTCTTTAAATGATCAGAACTATCTCATGCACATATTCGTAGTATTAAATACGTTTCGCGCAATGTGGCGTACTAGTTAAGAGTAACTGAATCATTTTAAATCAACTATCAAATTAGAAATCATCATGAAACATCTACATTTCAAACGCAAAGTATTATACTACGCATCTGCAGCCTTTTCCGATTTTTTACATTCAATTTTCCACATCTTTTCTTACATTTACAAATCTCACCATCAGCCATTAACCCTGCCTTTGATACAACCCTGAGAAAGTCGGCTTCAAAGAATTTAATGGAGAAGCCGCGATCAACGAGGCTTCTCCAATAGCTTAGAGGAGAAGTCAAGCTTTAATTGCGTACGACTAAAAGCGCAGTGAGTCCATAAATATGCACCTGAAAAAAATCCATTGCAAATATTTTGTTGCTAACGTGTAATTTTAGAGACTAATTTTAGCCCTGCCACATTTAAAAATTGCAGTCCATTTCTTCTCGGCTGAAAGTGAAGGTTATACATTTTTACGTTTTGCGCAATTTTGGATGTATTTCTGTTGATATTTCGGTTGATACACTATTTCCCATTTTAGCCGGGGTGATCCTGGACAGTGCATTGTTTTTTCCTTTTTTGTGTATGTTGCCAAAATATATGCGAACCCGACAATAGACACAAGTGGGATTAACAAAATATCGGTAAATGGTGCAAAGAATGGGAATTGGATTTGAATGCTAATAAATGTACAGTAATGCATTTGGGTCCTAAAAATCCGAGAACTGACTACCAAGTAATTGGAATCACGCTGCGTAAAGTCAGTCAATAGAAGAACTTGGGCATCACTTATGCGACAACTTGAAATGAGATCATCATATTGGAATGTTAGTAAAGATAACGAATTCTCTCATATTTTTATGGTACAGAAGTGGTTCAAAAGTGGTAATTTTTATGGTTCCAACATTGACGCGTACTGCATTACTGAGACTATGCAAAACTTACATTTGTTCCCAAATGAAGTATCGCTGGTATGTTCACCGTATTTCATAAAAGGCATTGCACTCCTTGAAAGAGTTCAATGTCGAGCTACAAAGCTTATTCATACTTTAACAGAATTATCTTATGAACAGTGCCAGCAACTCTCAACCCTTAAGGATAGGCATGAACGAGGAGATTTAGTCGACAGCTACAAATCATTCAGAAGATGCTATAATTACACCGAACTATACACCATGTACTAACTAAATACTGATGTACATTTTCACGGCCACAACTTCTGATTAAACGCAGTGGAGGTCATTACGGCGACGATATTTCCTCTCGAATCGAATCGTGCAGGCATCGAACTCAAATTGGGTTAATGCACTTAAAATAGCCTAGATAGACCTACATGCCTTCAATGCGAATAAAGATCAAAATACCAAAAATATTTGAATCGGGTTCTCTATTTCTTTTTTTATTATTTTCTTTATGTAATTCGTAAGTAAATACTCAGATATTGTATATGTAATTATTAAATAGCGATAGGATTATATCGGCCGAAGCCGGTCTGTTATCGTTAATAAATAATAATTATAATGATAGGGTTTTTCATGAGTGTTAAGGTCGTTCGGTGTGTAGTTAATGTTTTCTTGAAATTTAATATGAATATCTGTGTCTTTCACCTCTCCCGGGACTCGAACCCGGAACCTTCTGATAGCCGGTCCATTACCAATTGAGCTAGCCGGTACCAATTGAGCTAGCAAGGAGATGTAACTTTATTAAACAGCACTTTTAATAAATTTACTATCCTATTTTCACTTTCATTATATCTTTTCTCTCCTTCACTGTCTATAATTTAACACCACGTATCAAAATACTTTTTCACTGATTCACTAAATCTCCCTCCCTTCCCGTACTCATCTGATTTGCTCTATCGCAGCTTTAGCTTTTACTGTCACCATCCTCGTATGGACTTTGTCTGTGCCGTTGTAGTTCAGCATGTATCCCAAATATTTGTTCACTTTCACACACCCTATTCTCCCTTCTTGCACATCTTTTTTGCTTTAAATGATCTTTTTAAGACATGTTTTTTTTGCTTTCTCTACCACCTTTTTTACATACTAATATTTCTGTTTTCTTTATATTCACTTCAAGCTGTCTTTTTCTCATATCTCTGCGTTTCGTTCTTTCATCTAATTCATCTCTTCTCAATTATTTTCCATTTACATAATATCGTTAGTGTATTCCACGTACTGTATTGGCTACTTCTTCACAGGATAACCAGTCCTTATGTCATCTGAGATTGAATTGACCTGACTAGTCGCGAGTCCGATGGAGATCAGCATAGAATCCGATGATGTCCAGCCAACAGAAGCTCCCTAAAGTTACCCAGCTGAGCGTCAGTACTTATGTACAACCTGGGTAAAACTTTTGATTACATCAGTTGTGGCTCGCTGAGAGAGAACTTAATTTGATTTAAAATGATTACCCGTTTACGAGTTAAGAAATACTTAGTTTGATTTAGTTATTTAATTGAATCATTGAATTGATTAGTTTCAATTTATTTGGTTAATTAAGACAAATTTGAAATGCTAAAAGATACCTTAAAATTAATTTTAAAGAAAAAAATACAAAAGAATGACACCGTGAAATACGTTGTCAAATCTCAGGGGAACTTGCTTAAATAAAAAGTCAAAATATTCCCGTATCTGCTACAGGTAAAAAAGGTATAAGTTTGAAGAACTTGTTTACAGTTTACAGATTCCCAAAATATCTGTTTCATTTGGCATCTACAATCAAATCTATCGTTAACTACTTTAACACCAAAGAATGGTTTTCGCTTCATCCGTCAGGTATCGCCACTTGTACTGTTTGGTGTTATTATTACACATATGTATTAATTTTCATGTTATTGAGAGGCTCCTATAATTGATTGATATGAGTCTTAATGTCATTCGTTGTATAGTTAATGATTTCTTGAAAATTAATATGAATATCTGTGCCTTGAAAAAACCAGAGTTCGAGTCCCGGGTGAAGTCATTTTTTCAATTCACAAATAGTCATATTAATTTACAAGAAGTAGTTAACTACACACCGATTGACTTTAACACTCATGAAAAACCCATATCATTCATTTATAGGAGCCTCTCAAGAACATGAAAATTAATATATATGTGTAATATTAACACCAAACAGTACAAGTGACGATACCTAAGGGATGAAGCGAAATCCATGCTTTGATGTTCAAGTAGTTAACTACAAAAAGTGCTGTTTAATAAAATTAGTTGCATATTGTATACTATTTCTACAATGGAGAATCACATATTAACAGTATCTGTGTTCTGAAATCATCTACTCGCTAGCTCAGTTGATACGAGCACCTGACCAACAATCAGAAGATCCCGGGTTCGAGTCCTGGGTGAGGCGATTTTTTCAAGACACAGATATTCATATTAACTTTCATTAATTATTATAATAATAATAACAACATTAATCACACGTCAACAGCTGCCACTACTCAAATGAATTGACAGTTAGCAAGAAATTTTATATGTGTTACGTAAGCGCTCGAACTTTCTCACACAATTATAGTTTTACACTTCAACCCTCAACTACGGCCAAGAACTTTTCAAACTGCCTCTCCCTAATAACTCCGTTCATGGTACGTGACAAAAATTTCTTTTACATTTCTTTATCGAGCTTGGGCAATCATCCGATTTTTCTATGATAACAATCATATTCAATTACTGAGCTCGGACTTTGCAAACTTCGGAAGCGTATACATAAAATACTATAATATGCTTTTAATTTGAAAGCGAGCATTTTAATAACCAAAACTAAAATATCCAATAAATGAAGATACAAATTCTTTACGGTCAACAATCAGTTCGTTTTTAGAGCTTTGAAATGACAAACTCTCGCCTAATCAAAATTAGTTTTTGAAGTAAAATTAAGAAATTGCATTTTTAACCATTTATACATAACATGTTAAATTATTTAATTTTATAAAATTAAAGTGAATGTAATGTAAAATAAATTTGAATTTTTATTACATTCTTTTGAAAATCTTGAAAAGTATTGAAAATATTGAATAAATATCTTTTTAGTATTTTCGGTTACTTTTCTGGTTTTCATGTTTTAGTTTTATAAAATTGAATATTTTAACAATATTATATAAAAATGGTAAAAGAATTTCCGTCATATATTTGATGAGAAACAAAAAGCAGAAAAGTGCTCCGATAACTTCCAGAGTCAGTTCCAAAACACGGATGACACAAGAACTAAAATAAAATCGGCCATAGAAACTCTAAAGATATTGGTAAGATTTTCGATTTTTACAGAATACGTAGAGGTGTCAAACACAGAAGTTCTAAACATAGTTAAAACGTACACCTGAGGAAAGCACCGAGAGACAACCAAAAACTAAATATGGCGTTCAAAGTGCTCCCGGCGTTCAAAGCGTTCAAAGTGCTCCCGGACTAAACATATAAGGATATCTGGTTTGGGATTGATATGAACAATCGGTTCAAATTTTGCATGATCACTTAGGTGTAAGAAAAATATGATCTCAATGGATACCTCAATGGAACCTAGAGTTGAACTCTAGGTTCAACTCAAATGGTGCAAAGAAACACTTAAACGATTCAACTGACGCATGTCAAGTTTGGTCTATGACATCGTTAGTGGTGATGAAAGTTGGATATATTCTTATGAAAGTGAAACGAAATAACAATGCACTGTTTGGATGAGTCGAAGCGAATCCAACAAAGGTTACTCGAAGTCGGAGCGTTTCGAAGAAAATAATTGCTTGTTTTGTATTGAAAACTAAGCATGTATCCATTTCTATTTAGAAAATCGCAGAGCAGTAAATACTGAGTGGTACACAAGTATTTGCTTACCAGAAGTTTTCTCTGAAATGAGAAAAACCAATTAAAGACGTCGCATCATTCTGCACCAGCACAGTGCAAGCTCCCACACACCCACACAGCACAACGAACAATTGATTATTTAACCACACAAAAGATAGAATTACTTACCCATCCTCCATACAGCCCTGATCTAAGTCCAAAAGACTTTTGTACATTGCCCAACATCAAAAATCTATTTCGTAGTCAACATTTTTCAACTCGGGAAGATGCGGTTGAAGCGTTTAAAAATACCGTGATGAGCGTGCCATCTTCAGAGTGGAGTAAATGTTATGAAAACTAGTTTATTCGCATGAAAAAGTCCGTAGAGCAGGAATTTTGTCTACGCCTATCCCGAAATCAGAACAGCACTCCTAGTACTTCTTTCTTTTAGGAAAGCATATTTAATCTGTAGGTTAACATTAAATGTGCAATTGGATTTAGGCACATTTAAGATGAAGGCTTTACGTAAAAAATTTCAATTAACTACAATTAGGCGCGTCGATAAAAAACAATTATCAATCGTTCAGATAATAATCGTTTACCCGCAACCTCCAAAGAGCGAGCGAGTTAACAGAAATCTAACCGACTTACGTGTGAGTGTGATATGTATTGGCAACACATGCGCGTGTGTAATTTACAGGTCATGTGATGTGCTACCAGTGTAATGTATACTATTTGTTATACTATACAAGAGAATAAAAATTAATTAAAAACTTTTTCAGCAGGTACACTCGTCGTCGTTCAGAAAAAATTCGCCCCGAAGTTTATAAAGTGAAAAAAGGAAAAGCTTAATACAATAGAAATGTAATTTTATAAAATTTATTTCTTCTATCTGAAAGTTCCTATCTGAAAGTTCCGGTGGAAAGTTCCGCTGGACCTGAAAGTTCCGGTGGATTTTATTTTATTTTTCGCGCCGTTTCTTAAAATTTATAGTGGATTGCTCTCTTTCTGAAAACGGAACATTTTGGCGTCACAAAGCAGTGTTTGAAGGCAAGGGCCTGGCAACCTGAAAACGACGGATCTGTTTAAAATGGACGCTTAGTCACGTGAAATATACCCAGAATCATCTTTTCGCTATATTTTGAAAGATATTTTTAATTCCCATACAAAAAAAACTTCAGTGTACTTACTTTAAAACTAACAATAATTATCCACCGATATTTCTGTAAACGTCTCGATTATTAATTTTCTTATCAAAGGGAAAATAATCCTCGGCTTCTGTTTTGACGTTCCCAGTGTATACGAAGTACATAAAATTTACTTTTCTACCTGTTTTCGGGCTTGCATGTTTCTTTTCTCTATTCAAACAAAATCTGTGTAAGCCGAAAGAGGCATTTCAAAGAATTAGTTAATTACGGTCTTTTAATAGAACAGATGCTGCCGGATTTTAAAGCTTAAGGAAGGATAAATTGTCACTTACAGAATATTCTTACAGATTCTCTCTCTAGAAGATGAAAAATAATAGGATTGTTTATTATTGTTTGAGCAATTCCATAAAATATAGAACTAATCAAACAGTTTCATTTTATTTATTATAAATATCTACTTACTATTTTGTTGTACTTAAGTTAGGAAATTATTAAGTAAAGAGTAAAAAACAATTTCGGATTTGGTCGACCGGTGTTTTATATTTGCAAGGAGTGCAATTTTCTTGTAGACCTAGGATGCTGGAAATGGGTGCAATTCAGTCCAAGAATCAAAATTCCGGCTAAATCATACATGATTTTTTTTTAATGGAATACTCTTTGAAGACCGTAAAAAGTGTACATAACCGGACCATTTTTTTGTTTCTACTCCTATTGTTTCAAAGTTTATAGTTTTAATGTCTATTTCACGCGCACCAATATTGTTTTTAATAATCACTGCTACACCTCCTCCTGGTGGCCCCTGGCGATCTTTCCTAAATATTTTATACCCTGGAATGCCTGGGATTTTTTTTGTTTTACGAAGGAAGTGGAGAAAACTGCAAAAGGGGCCGGATGCCCGTGCATCCGACAGTGTGGGATTTTTACCCTAACTAAGAAACCACTCCCTGTTGGGATTGCATATTGTTGGGGGATTGGAGAGTTTGTTTGAATGAGGCTTTAGGATTTATCATCCTTTTCAGCCTGGAACTGGTATTCAGTGGAATATTTTTACAAATTATGGTAAGCTGATACCTTGCAGATAAGATATACGCTATAACATTCGTTTTACACCCAAGGGAACCTGCAATACCTTGGCCATAGAATGGAGAACTGATGAGGGAGTTCGGTTTACTGGGGTGGGCTGATTTCTTGTGGGCTGGTGGTCTTGTATTTTTATGTCCTTGCTTGGCTGCGCAAGTCGGTGTTAGTTGATCTGAAATAGAGGTTGTTGTTGTGGAAGAGTTTTTTATTTATTTTTGTTGTTTTTTTATTGATTTTTTTGTCTTTTTGTTTTTTTATAATATAGGCATAGGGATCATCTTAGGGACAGTGGGATTAATTCAAGGATTACTTGGAGATCCTCAGGAGGTTCCTGCATGGTTTGGATTATTCGAGCTGGCG
>WYDF02285979.1:0-16678 GCA_009867245.2 Adranes taylori
TTCAGTACAATTTCCATCTATATTTCCATCTACGTCATTCTTACGATATATAAGCCAAAGACCCGCTTGCATCCTACGTCGTTGAGAATATTGAGACCGCAGCTAAATATGACACCGTAAAAATTTTTAGAAGCTACAATTTTCTTACAGCTTATCAAATATCCGCAAACGTTCCTGATATTATGTAGTTAGATTCCACTAGGTGGGGGATGTACCTCATCGAACTTTCTAGGCCCGCCGGTAAGAATATTGAAATCAAGGAACAAAAAAATGTAGCCAAATATCAGGATTTGCTAAGGGAGTTAAGAATCCAATATCCACGCCATATTATTAAATTGGTAGTCCTCATTATTGGAGTCACGAGAGGTGCCAGGTCCTCCCTAATATACTATATAAAGACCATACCGACATCATGTATCATGTATCACATTCTAACTAGGAACATCCATCAAACACGTGCGTTCCGTCTGCTGATCTATTCCCTTGAATAATTTTTGAACTAGTAGGAATAGGCAATTTTGACGACAGAACAACAGCATATTTTATTAATAAAACAGATTATTTTGTGCTGCTTATAATACACTGAATAATTAACATTTTACCACGTAGTCTTTAAGATAAGTAACCATAAGACTTATTCTTGAAAACAGGTGAGATTTATCAACATACAGCTTCTAGAAGTCTGATAAAACTAACTTAACGAAGTTGTTAAATTTATTTCATAATAATTTTCTGGAGCAAGTAAATACTGTTTCCACTTTGTAAGATATGGTCTTGCAAATATACTTACAAAATTGCTATAGGAGCAGCACCAGAGTTTCGCAAGTAATTCTATTTTGGCTTTCTTTAAAAACCTATCTCTCTTAAAATTTGTATTCTGAAGAAAGCATACGATGCAGTTTTATAAAAAATAGCTCAACATTGTAATAAATACATGTATAATAACCCAGAAAAAAATGTAATCAAAATTAGGAAAAGGGGTACAGCTTTGGGTGATTTACATAGGAAAACAATATTTTCGTTCAAGGCAATCCCATTACTCTTAGGAAATTGATTGTAAATGCAAATCTCACAACATTAAATTATAGATCAGATACATTATCCCCAATTTGTAATATATATATAGTTAAATAATTCAAATCTAAATATTTCACCGTAATAACTTACTTATAACAATTATGATGAAATTTATTATAAGATCCCAGAGCAGGTAACGCTCCACAGCCAATACTGTACGCAAAAAATATTTGCGTTGCTCCATCCAACCAAGGACCTGGATTCTTCAGCTCTGTCCAACGAGGCGTAACGTAATATAAAAGTCCAATTGAGGCACCTTCAAGTGTCACAGCTCTAATAAGCAGAATGAGTAGAACTGCATACGGAAATATAGCTGTAAACCATACTATCTGTTATACAGGGAAATAATAAGTTTAGTACGGCAAAGTGTATTTAGTACGGCAAAGTGTATTTAGTACGGCAAAGTGTATTTAGTACGGCAAAGTGTATTTACTACTGCAAAGTGTATTTACTACGGCAAAGTGTATTTAGTACGGCAAAGTGTATTTAGTACGGCAAAGTGTATTTACTACGCCAAGTGTAATATTATAACATGACTAAAATTATTTTTGTTTTTAAACATTAAGTTCTAAGTAAAGAATATTTGCTTTCTTAGAGACAAATTTATTTTTACGTCTTCGTATTGCTGACTCTTTTAATGGATTTCAAAAAAATTTACTAAATAATATTAAAATTTTATATTGTACCAGTATTGGAGCCAACTGATGAAAATAAATTAAAATGTCAGAATGTGTTCAAGTTAAAAACAATTGTTAAATTGTTATGTTAACATGTTTCGGGGAAACAATCTTCCCATCATCGGATCTTATCTCATAGTGAAGCACATGTCAGACGTTGAAATATTTAAAATGAATTTTTGGAAATTATTTTTTGTTTATTACATTTAAAAACTTAACTGGTGGTTGAATTTCACGAACTTTACGAAATTAGCCCTCATAATTTCGAGTAAATCACATTTTAATTTTCACTTTAGCTTTCGCCATTGTTAATAAGCGTACGAACGCCAACTAACGACCGAATTACTTACTTTTCCACTTTGATGAAGACCTTTTCTGATAATCACATAGACCATAATCCATCCAAGAATAAGACAAAAAAACAGTCCCCACTGCAGACCTCCCAAATTTTCAATGCCATTTGAAATTCCCAGTACGCGATTGCTAAAAATGGTAGCATAAATTTTATACAATTGAATAATATGTGTTTTATCTGAGATGCGTAGTTTTCATAGTTTTTCATTATAAAGTTAGTAATTTAAAACTAGCTAAAGAAAAGAGCAAAAATGATTAATAAAGATATTAAAAAATACTAATTAAGGAGGAAATGCATGAAATATGTTTCAATATGTAAATTTATATGTGTATTTCTATGAATGTATATTTCTGTGTATAAATTTATGTATTTTAGTGTATACTTATATATTTAGATAGACCGAATTAACTTCTGTTGATAATTGAAGAGGGCAAGAAGATCTGTTTAATTTGCTTCAAGATAATTTTATTCACTTTAGGAGTTTCTGTAAAGTGTTTCTAAATGTTATCGAAATATCACTTGAAGAGTGTAACTTCTAAATGTTCTACGTGCCAATTTCAACAAATCTGATATTATAGTTTTAAAACAACCTATTTGCATGCGCCAATATATTATTAGACAATCTATGTGCTAAAAGAATGCTTTCCATTACGGGCGACAGTTGACACATGGAGCAGTCTGTATTTGTTAGAACGTGTTTACACTAATATAGTCTTTGAGCCACCATGCTTTATTAAACATTGGGGGATTTACATTTACTTCTTTTGTTACCACTATGCAAGATAATAATAACGTAATGAAAAGAAGATCCCTGTGTACTGAAATTAGTAAACAATACCTTTGGAGAAAAGCGAATTTTGTTAGACGAAAATAATAAATTAATCGAGTGGAAATTTATAGAAAAATTGGAACAGCTTCAAGAACTGGAGGGTCTTCATTTGGGAAATAAATTCAGTAAATCTCATATTCATTTTGAGAAGCAAAAAATGAAAGTGCAACTGGAAACTCAATTACTTAGTGCATCTACAGCCGACGCTTTGAGGTTTTGTGAAGACACTTTAAAATTGGTTGAATTTGCTACATGTGAACCAACAATAAAATTCATTCGCATATTTAATGATGCATTTCATATTTTGAACAGCAGAAACTTATTTGCTAGTGGATGGAAAAACGCTTTATGTCAATCAAATATTGCTCGCTGGCAACAAGTTGTTGCACAAATTGTGAAATACATCAGTACTTTAAAATTTATAGACAATCAATATGTAATCCAGAGTAATAGGAAAACCGGCTTTGTTGCTATCATCATGGATTTACAAAACCAATTATCTATGTTTTCTTACACTACAAGTACAAATATCTTATCATAGATACCTAAGCATAAATGAAGTCAGGATCACTAGGAATTATTCTTTTGTGCACTGAGATGTCATAGCGATTTGATCAATCATCCAAATGCATATCAATTCGAAGCTACATATAAAAGACTGATACTACATTCAGAAGTGAAAGCATCTGCTTTGGGACACTGTATTCTTTTAGAATGTATCAAAATTTTAAATGTTATAAACAAACTATCTAAATCTCTCGAAGATGTTATTAATAGAATATAAAACTTTTTAAAGAAAATGTTTGCATTGAAAACTTTTATTTAGACCACGATTATTTTTCAGATATGGTTAATCTATCAGAATACTCGATACATGCCGTGACATATAATGCTGGAGTCGTAGTAAGGAAAGTAAAAAAGTCTCTAAAATGTAATACCTGCTATGAAGCAGTAACAAATAATAAAATTAATGTGACATCATTAATATATGTTAAGAATCAAGGAGGACTTTACTATCCCTCGGACGATGTTGGAAATATTTGCAAGATGTCTGAACAGTATTTTCGTCAAAATTTTAAGAACAATTTTAATAATCTTCATCTTAAGTTACAAATTTGTAATGAAGTTTTACAATATTGTGGTAGCTCTGCTTTTAAAACTTTATCAAACCATATGTTTGAAACGTACGCGTTCGGAAATCATGTAATATTATTAATTAAAGTATTATGTATAAAATATTAAAACATTAGATTATTTCATATTGTAAAGAATGAATCTCAAAATGCTTCAATTAGAAAATTCTACACAAAAATTATATTATTTAAAGGACAATAAATGTGTTTTTGTCTATTTTTGTAATTTTGAGCTTGTTGTATATAATTTGCAGTTTGTATTTTGTGCTATATATATTTGATTTTGTATATGTGTTTTACATATTATTTGAAAAATAATACTGTTTTCTGCTCATTTATTTTGTAATTAATGTGTTTTTCATTTGTTGTATATATTTTGCAGTTTGTATAATTATTTTACATTTTATTTGAAAATACAATAATTTTTGCTTACCGTCTGGTTTTGTAATTATTGTGTCTTTTATTTGTTGTATATATTTTGCAGTTTTTATTTCGTAGTATATATTTGAATTTTGAATTTTGTTTTACACACTATTTTAAAAGAGAACACTTTTTTCTTATTATCTGTTTTAGTAATTATTGTGTTTTTATCTGCTGTATATATTTTGCAGTTTGTATTTCGTAGTATATATTTGTATTTTGTATATTTGTTTATATATTATTTTAAAAGACAACACTGTTTTTCTTATTATCTGTTTTAATAATTATTGTGTTTTTATTTGTTGTATATATTTTGCAGTTTGTATTTTGATATTTGTATTTTGTATATTTGTTTTACATACTATTTTAAAAGACAAAAGACAACATTTTTTTCTTATTATCTGTTTTAGTAATTATTGTGTTTTTATTTGTTGTATATGTTTTGCAGTTTATATTTTGTAGTAAATATTTGTATTTTGTATATATGCTTTACATATTATTTGAAAAAACAATACTTTTGTCTTACCGTCTGTTTTTGTAATTATTGTGTGTCTTATGAGTTGTATATATGTTGCAGTTTGTATTTTGTATAAGTGTTTTACATATTGTTTGAAAAGACACTTTTCTCTTATTATTTGTTTTAGTAATTATTCTGTTTTTATTTGTTGTATATATTTTGCATCTGCTGTATTGTATTTTGTAGTATGTGTTTGTATGTTGTATATTTATTTTATATACTATTTTAAAAGCCAACACTTTTTTCTTATTATCTGTTTAGTAATTATTCTGTGTTTATTTGTTGTATATATTTTGCAGTTTATATTTCGTAGTATATATTTATATTTTTTATATTTGCTTTACGTATTATTTGAAAAAACAATACTTTCTTCTTACCGTCTGTTTTTGTAATTATTGTGTCTTTTATATGCTGTATATATTTTGTAGTTTGTGTGTTGTAGTATATGTTACATACTATTTTAAAAGACAATACTTTTTTCTTATTATCTGTTTTAGTAAGTATTCTGTTTTTATTTGTTGGATATATTTTGCAGTTTGTATTTTGTATATTTATTTTACATATTGTTTGAAAAGACATCACTTTTTTCTTATTATCAGTTTAGTAATTATTGTGTAATTAATTTCATGACCTTATGTATCCAGTATCTTAATGATTATTTCATTACCTTCGCTCAGTCATTATCTTATGTCATTAATGAAATTTACGTAAAAATCCCTAATTATGTAATTTTATATATAAACTAATATTTTTAAACAAATTGTTAGTTCAACTGTTAAACGGTTGCTGTGTACATTGTGTGCTGTTTTGCTGTGTACATTTATTTTGTTTTAAATACATTTTAAGTTTGTTCGCCTGGCCTAAGTTTATTAACTTTTAGTTTCTTTGCGATATTTAGTTTTATAAATATTTGAGACTTTTTATGATCTGGATAGTGCCTGTGGTAAAACCATTTCTAGCGAAGCTAGAAAAGTTATTGCCAATATTACTACTGTTTGTGACGAAGAGCGCGGAAAAAAACTTTTTGTAAAACAGTTCATCAAGCGACTAAGAGAGCTGCTTTATATACTGGCATTTCTATTAGCAGCATCACTAGAATAAAGCGGGGAATGAAAGCGGGTGAATTAAAAACTCCTGGTACCAAAAGACAACGTTCAGATATTTCTGACAAAATAGATGACTTTTATGCAGGTTACAAGGCGCACTATCAATGATTTTTATATTACTAAAAAACGTGCGCCAAAATTAAATAATATATTGGTGGCAGTGGGACAGCAAATTGACTATCCTTAATCAAAGTCAACTCTACGTAAACTTAAAGACTAATGGTTTTAAATGCCAAAAATGTCAAAACAACAGGAAGTTATTGGTGGAAAAGCCAGATATTGTATCATGCAGAGGCAAATATTTAAAAACGATTAGAATTTTTAGAGAACAGCAAAAATCATCTCAGCGCTTAATTGTAGTACATATTGGGTCCACAGAAGGATTTTTACCAAACTGCAGGTTGGCATTTAAACCTGGCTCATCAAGAGGAGACTATACCGGCAAAATGAACTAATTCAACTTCGAAAAGTGGATAATACAACAAGTAATTCCAAATCTGCCACCTAACTCAGTTGTATGGATAATGCGTCGTATCACTCTGTTGTTGAATTCTACAAAATTCTACAAAATCAGAAATGATTTCTTGGCTGGAATTACAAAAATTATCATTTAATCTCAATGACTGAAAGTTTTATCCTTATGATATTATAAAACGTAATAAGCCTAAAGATAAATCTTACAGAATTGATTCAATTTTAAAGGCATACGGTCATACCGTTCTAAGATTACCGCCATATATGTGCGAGCTGTATATGTAAATCCTATCGAAATGGCCTGGGCTCAAGTAAAAAGATACGTGAAAGAAAAAAATATTAGTGGTCAATTTGGTATCCAAGATCTTTTCCAAACAACTTACAACGCTTTAGATTCCGTTAGTGCCACTGACTGGAATAAATACGTGGAACACGCAATTCGATTAGAAAACGAATATTGGGAAGTAGATGGTAAAGTAGAAGTTGTAATGGCTGATATTATAATAAATCCATTAGGCAGCGATAGCTCAAGCAGAAGTGAAGGCGACTCATGGTCGTCATAAAATGGATATTAATATTTATGTATTTTCATACGAGCGATGTCATTTTAATTTGGCATATAACCACATAGAGGGTGCAAGTAATAAAACATTTGATTCCAAAATTAACCTCAACATCATATTGACACGTGTTGAAAATTTCATCAAAATACAACAAGTTGTTTAGTCAGAGCGAATTTTTAAAGTTAGTAAGGCATTGAGAAACATGAAATTGAATCGAGAGCAATTCCGGGCGATAATTTTTTACAACTTCGAAGAAGTTTATCGCTACAACAATGTCTTGTCGAGTTGGTTGCTATTTTTGGTAATGAAGTATCTCGTTGGACCCCGCATCTCTCGACTGAGGAAGAAATGGTGGCTCGTCTCAGTTGGTACCGAAGAACTCTGAATCGTTTCAACAGAGACCTCTCAAAAAATCTGTAAAGTATCATGAGTATTCATCAAATTTCATCAGATGACCAGTCTTGGTTTTCTTCTTATGAACCCGAGAATAAGAGTCAGTCTACTGTTTGGGTGTTTTAAGATGAGGAGAACCCAAACAAAATCATCCGTTCCCGCAGTGTGGCAGCTGCTGATTGAGTAACTGACATTTGAAATTTTGGAGCATGTCCCGAACTAATGAGAACAAATAAGTTTGAAACGGTTGATTTAAATATCTTATTTTATTAATTTATATTGGTAGCCAAGCGCCACCGAGTTGAAATAAATCGTTCTAAATTTCTCTTGATAGTTTCACCCTCTTCCTCATACGTCGATGGTCAACTCTGTTAAACCAAACAATACCATTATGTTCTATATGAATGGACCACTGTTACCTACGTAGGGTAACGTCGTCGTATGAAAGGCACTCAGAGAAGAAAGGCACTCAGAGAGTAAATTAAAGATGTTGAATGTTTAAGTTTGTTTATAAAAAAATAGTTTTATTTATGTTCTAGACAATGCTTATCTACAATATTTAATACAAAATGTATAACGTATCTAACGTAATATAAATATATTCTGCGGATTCGGTTCCCCTATCTTACTTTATATACGAACTTAAATCTAATCAAATCTAATAAAATGCACACAATATTAATTATTAATGGTATTCTTTACATGAACCGAAGTTACCCTTTTCAATTAATACATTCTATTATAATAATAACAAATAAGTTTTTATATAATTCAATAATTACATCATATTATCTTATTATATAATTCCTCCCGGTTTTGTCGAGAAACATCGGGATTGCACTATAACTGCAATACAACCAATAACCATGATATTGCAGGAAGTTATTATGGTTGTATCGTTTATTCCATGTCATTCAGGTATCACCCCTCTATAATTCTTAATTTGTTTGTTAAGATTATGTAGTTTTCCCAATTCAATATATTCTATGTGAAGGGCTACTAATTTATTCCTTGAAATTTTTGGATTCTCAATTTCAAATGTGGATAGAATGTATGGTTCATTTTCAATAATTTCTTCTTTATTACAAATTGTATTATTATCTATACTTATACAACAAGATTATGTTAATGTTACTAGGGTCGATTCCCTTAAAGTTATATATTTCTTTTGTTTACAATTTTCGACTATATGAACTCCGTTTTAATTTGGAATTATTAAAATATGACCCTCGTTAATTTGTTGAACGATTGATTCTTTATTATAAGTACAAATTAATTTATATTTTTCTTGATTTATTTTATCGATGATATTTATGATACATTCTTCTGAATTTGAAAGTTTCAGTTTATAACAAATATACATATTTTCTAGTATTCGACATTCTTTATTAGAATAATAACTTTCTCCATTTCCATTCATATGATACCAAATAAGGTTCAATAGGTATGATGGAAACATTTTTATATGGAACAGGATATAATTGATAAAAATTATAAACATTTGGTTTAACAATAGGAAAGTGTATGGCGAATATAATTTTATTGTTCTGAAACCATACTAGTTAGCTAATTCTACTATCCTTGAATTTTTCTATTATCCTTGTTCTACTATCCTTGAATTTTATAATTTGTTTAAGATCATAATATTTAATAAAAGTATTTAATAATTTCAATAAATCTAGAAGTTTAATACCGTACTATTCAAAGTATTAGTTTGGCAAACATCATGGAATGTACTTTGTGTTTTTAATATGATTATATTTACAATAGATTGGATCTGTAATTATGTTTGAATATGAAAAGTTTTACTAACTTCTTTTTCATTAAATAAAATTAATTCATCAACTTTCTTCTATATTGAATTTTAATTACTCACAATTTTAGTAATAATATTATTATATTTTTGGATTATTTCTTGATTTAAAGATAATTGGTGATTTACATTATTTTGTAAAATACCGTTATTATTCTGTAATTGCTTAATGCTACGTTTATAAAATTTTCCGTCTTCTGAATCTAAATTTCCAAAAGCTCAGTTATGTATTTTACCTAAAATATTAAGTAATCCTCTTTTATTCCTACGATTACTTGTTGGTTTTATATTTTCTAACTTCTCTAGTGCATTTTCAATTAAATAAGATGAATGATTGATTAACTCACCTAATTCATTTATAGGAATTGTATTATTATTTGCTTTAGTAATATTTATATTCTTATATATATCATTAGGATTTCTTAATTGATTATTTAATATATTAATATGATTTTGAAAATACATAAATTCTACGTAATGTATAAAGGTATATTTTGAATTTACTAATCTACAATTTCCGAACTTATATGGAAGAATTCCTGACATTACAGGTGTTATATCTATTTCTCACTTAATGTTATGATTAGTATTATAACTTGTAGAAGGATGACCATTGTGATCTTCATCCTGAAAATTAAAATTTCTATTTAGAACCTGCCTTGGAAGTTTTTTTGGAATGTTTCTCTATTAGATATTATTATTTTTTATCTAAGTTCTATATAGATTTAGCTTCTATAAATTTTGGTTTATGTTTAGCACTTGAAGGACGCTGTTTTATATTCACGGTTTCATTTTCATGAAATGCTTTTGGTTCATCTCGCGTTTCATTTAATTTATTAATAATATTTAATTTTGTATTTTTATTTTGAATATTTATTTTATTATGCAACACATTGATTATATTTGTATGATTATGCATATAATCATTTAATATATCTTCTTCTGCTACATTGAATGTTCAATCGGTATTACAGTAAATTACTTCAAATGGAGTATATTTTATTCTATTATGTAGTGATTTATTATATACAGTGGCATATTTCATACATGAGTCAACCATTTCATTAGGATATTGTAATAATATACATCGGATGGAATCTCCTAACGTTGAATAGAATCTTTCCACTAGAGCGTTACTCTTTGAATTCCTAGCCGTTGTATAATATAAATTTATATTATGGATTTTACATAATTGTTCTAATAAATTATTTTTAAACTCCCCACATTGATCCACTGTAATACATTTTGTTATTCCACGGTGTTGGAAGTAAGTAAAAAAAATGTCAACAATATTTACGCTTGTTAGTGATCTTATCGGATAAGCTTGACCATATCTCAAAAAATCATCATTAATGGTTAGAAAATATATATTTCCTATTTTCATTGTTTCTATGTGTAAACAATCAAATGGTTTATTATATGAAATTGTAACTTCAGATTTTATTTTCTGCGGTTTTCTTTCGTATTTACCAACTAAATTTGGCATCTATTAATAGAGTATACATCGTAAATAACGTGTGTTTATTTTGGGTTAATAACTATTTGAATTCTTTCCGCAAAATATATTATTTTTCTTTCGGATAAGAAGTTATATTAAATAAATCTTGAGTAAGGCAATCATTATTTCATAAATCACCAACACGTTGTCTTAACAAATTTCAAATCTCAATCCAAGAATTTTGTAATTCTGTTCTGGACCCTACAACTAATAAAGCTCTTTCTACCATTTTACTAAGAATTGCTTTAAGTAAGTAGCTATTTAATTGATTATTATTAAGGATTCTATATTCATTTAGTACAGATTCACATCTACTTATAAAAAATTCTGTTAATTCATTTGATCCACCAAACAAAGGAATATTATCTACATTTAATTTTGAAATTCTAAAATCTACTTCAATATTGATAATTAAATTTGCCATATTTATTATTTTTATTTGCTTTTATAGAATTATTCAAATCCATAACGAAATCTGAGATGTATCTGAATTGCCATACTTTTTAATGGTTATTTCATAAATATTTTTTAATAATTGTTATGCCAATTTTTAAATTGTTTTGCGCCATTTAAAGATTTTGATAAAAAAAAAATTTTTATTTATTATTAAATTTTTCTAATAAATTTTTAATTTATTACGCTAATTATAAACTTTAATAATTTTTTATAGGATTTTTTCTTAATATTTTTTCAATTATTTAAAAATTTATAAAAGTTTAGTTTATTACGCTATATAAATTTTATTTACTGCGCTAACTATAAATTTCCAAAAATTTTCTTTTATTTATTCAGTCTACAAATTTTATTTGTACGACAATAATTTTTATTGGAAATTTTCTTTTATAGATTATTCAGTCTACAAATTTTTGTAATTTGAAGGACAATAATTTTTATTGAAAGGATATGGCACTGACCTATTTATCATAACCAGTCCTCGTTTTGTTTTACAGGAACAACGGATTCAGGTACCAAACCAATCCAGGACCAATACTCGACCAATTCTGTTTCCTGGAGAAATATGTTCTTACACTTTGTTTTTTATTTATTCTTTTCGGTTATCTTTCCGTTTAAGATTAGAAAAATAATAACTTCCCGAATTTCTCTTTTCTCGTTACAATTTCTTAAAATCGGACTCGTTGAGGTGTCTTTCAGTTAAATTCAGTAACTCAAAAAAAAAATTTCACGTTTTATCTACGGATTCCCGATTTTTAAAATATTTTTATGCGTGTTTTTATTAATTCTTTGGGAGAGCCTAAATACAACCACCGACTGCGGTAATTAAAGATGTTTAATGATTAACTTTGTTTTTAAAAATACTTTTATTTATTATTACAAAAGACTTTTCTAGACAATGCTTATCTACAACATTTAATACAAAATATATAACGTATCTAACGTAATATGAACATATTCTGAGAATCCATTATTCCTGTAAAAACATAACGAGGTTATGATAAATAGGTCAGTGCCATATCCTTTCAGTAAAAATTATTGTCCTTCAAATTCCAAAAATTTGTAGACTCAATAATTTATAAAAGAAAATTTTCAATAAAAATCATTGTCGTGCAAATAAAATTTGTAGACTGGATAAATAAAGGAATATTTTTGAAAATTTATAGTTAGCACAATAAATAAAATTTATATAGTGTAATAAACTAAACTTCTGTAAACTTTTAAGAAAAAATTCTTATAAAGAAATTATTAAAGTTTATAATTAGCGTAATAAATTAAAAATTTATTAGAACAAAAATTTATTAAAAAAATAATTAAAATCTTTAATTGGCGTAAAATAATTTGAAAATTAGCGGAACATATATAGACCATATATGCATATATAGAGAACACTCCGAAATTGAAACATGTTTAGAAAACAAAAAAGTACATTTTAAAGCAAATATTCCCAGCATTCAAAGAGTTCCAAAGTAAAGAAAAATTAAACTTTTTATTATTCGATTTTCATGAATATTATGACGGAATGTTAGGTTTGAATGATATAATTAAATTAAAATTAATTATTGACCCAATAAAGAAAATAATATATAATGACAAAATCAAAATACCTTTGTTGTATAGAAGTCCTAATAAAATAAGTAAAAAGATAGAAGTAAGTGCTCATGAATCAGCTTTGATTGATATGCCTGTTTCAATAAAAGAAGTTGACATATTATTACCAGAATGTATACTTGCAAAGAATATTTGTGTAACACCTGCTTTAACTAATGTTAAAAATGGGGTAGCTCGAATATAGATCCAGAACCATTCTAATGAGAATGCATTGTTTGAAACACATAAACATTAAAGTTTAATCCCTTTGATGGAAATCATTACAATATATATAATTTGAATTTATCTAATACAATTAAAAATGAAAACAATCGGTTAGCAAAAGATGATATTTTAATTAGAAGAGATCATTTAAATACAGAAGAGAAAAGTGAAATAATTAAAGTACGTAGAGATTGATGTTTTTCATAAAAATACAAATAATTTAACTTTCACTAATGCTATAAAACATGAAATTATGACTATGGATGAAGAACCAGAATATGCAAAAGATATAGGTATCCTCATGTTCAGAAAACCGAAATCAGTAAACAAATTAATGAAATGTTAGAGAACAAAGTCATAAAACCAAGTAGCAGCCCATGGAGTTCACCAATTTGGATAGTTCCAAAAATGATGGATGCATCTAGACAACAGAAATACCGAATAGTAATTGATTACAGATTATTAAATAATAGAACAATGCCAGACAGATAGCTGATATTAGTTTCGCTAAATTAGGAGAAGCAAATTTAAAAATTTAAGTAGGTAAATACTAATTTTTAAGAAAAGAAACCAAATTCTTAGGACATGCAGTTAATGCCTGATGGAATTAAACAAAATCCGAAGAAAACAGAAGCTATAAAGAAGGGTATTATATAAAGAAGGGTAGGTTTATTAGGGTATTATAGAAAATTTATAAATAATTTTGCAGCTTTAACAAAACATTTTACAAAATGCTTGAAGAGAAACGTAAAAAATAATTCATTATGAGGAATTTGCCAAAACATTTGTAAAAATATTCCGATAAATGATCCTATATTGCAGAATCCAGACTTTACGAAGCCATTCATTTTAACGACAGATGCCAGTAACAAGGGTATAGGTGCAGTATTATCACAAGGTACACCTGGTAGTGATTTACTAATAGCATATACATCACGAGTGTTAAATCCAGCTGAAATGAATTATAGTACAATAGAAAAAGAATTCTATAGTTTATGCGACTAAGTACTTTAGACCTTATATTTATGGAAACAAGTTTACCATATTTTCAGTCCACAAACCTTTACAATGGTTATTTTCACTGAAAGAATAAAATTCTAGATTAGTCCGTTGGCGATTGAAATTAGAAGAATACGAATACGAGATAAAGTATAAAAAAGGAAAAATCAATACAAATGCAGATACATTAAGCAGATTCAAAATTCACAATATGGAAACAGATTCCTTAATTGCAAATCAAAATGATACACAAGATATTGACGAAGATATGGATTAGTATATAGAAGGATTAGAAAGAAATATGCAACCCCAACAGTCAAGAAATGAGAGTATTCAAAATAAAATCAAAATAAAAAATTCAGAGTATTAGAAAATGTTGTTGTAAAACCAGTTAATTACGATAGTTCTCATAATCAAAACTTTACACCAAAATTCAGAGTATTACAAAACATTGCTCCTAGCGCAATAGAAAATCAGGAAGAAGAACAAGAAATTATGGAGATAATAGAAAAAGAATCAACTACTCATTGTTGTTTAGAAAATCCTATATTAAATATCTCAATTATGAAAAAGCTTTAAATTACTTTAATAATCAAAACTAATGAAACAAATCACAATTTTATAAAAACAATTATTCCTTTTCCAAATAAGGAAAGAACATCAATGTCAATCTCAAATAATTTAGAAAGAGAAATAATAAATTTCTTTAAGACAAAAATTAACACAAAACAAACATACGTTTGTACTTTGAAACAGAAGAAGATATGTCAAAAATAAAATACATTATTCAAAAACATTTTAAACCTAATGGTACTTATAAAACTTTTACATTCAAAGAAATTATTGTATGATGTCACTGATGTGAGTGAAGAAAATTTAAAGATTGAATATAATCATGAAGGTAAAGTTTGCCATAGAGGAATAAATGAGACAATAGAACATATATCAAAAAGATTTTTTGGCCTAATATATATAAGTTACTTCAAGAATATATTAATAGATGCCAAATTTGTCAACTTGGTAAATATTAAAAAAAAACCGCAGAAAATAAAATATGAAGTTACACCTGCATATAATATATCATTTGATTGTTTACACATATACACACATATAATGAAAATAAGAAATAAATATTTTCTAACCATTAATGATGCTTTTTCGAGATATGGTCAAGTTTATCCGATAACATCACTAACAAGCGTAAATGTTGTTGAAATTTTTTTTTACTTACTTCCAACACCGTGGAATACTAAAAAGTATTATAGTGGATCAAGGTGGGGAATTTAAAAATAATTTATTGGAAGAATTATGTAAAATTCATAATTTAAATTTTCATTATACAACGGCTAGGAATTCAGTAACGCTCTAGTGGAAAGATTCCATTCAAAGTTAGGAGATTCCATCCGATGTTTATTATTACAATATGCCATCATTCGATATAAGAATTCACTACATAGTAGTATAAAATATATTTCATTTGAAGTAATTTACGGTAATACCGATTGAACATTCAATTTAGTAGAAGAAGATATATTAAATGATTATATGTATAAGCATACAAATATAATCAATGTATTGTATAATAAAATCAATATTCAAAATGAAAATACAAAATTAAATATTAAAAATTAAATATTAATAAATTAAACGAAACACGAGATGACCCAAAAGCATTTAATGAAAATGAAACCGTGAATATAAAAACATAAACCAAAATTTATAGGACCTAAAGCTATGTAGAAAAAAATTTATATCTAATAGAGGAACATTCCAAAAAACTTGGAAAAAATTCCAAGGAAAGTTCTAAATAGAAATTTTAATTTTCAGGATGAAGATCACAATGGTCATCCTACAAGTTATAATACTAATCATAACATTAAGTGTGCAATAGAGATAACACCTGTAACGTCAGGAATTCTTCCATATAAGTTAGGAAATTGTAGATTAGTAAATTCAAAACATACTTTTATACATTAAGTAGAATTTATGTGTTTTCATATTAATATATGTATTAATATTTAGTATTTTCATATTAATAATGTAAATTCATATTAATATATGAAATAATTAATTAACAAATACTAAGAATATATATTTAAGAAAATAATTATTACTAATCTTAATAATAATACAATTCCTATAAATGAATTAGATGAGTTAATCAATCATGCATCTTATTTAATTGAAAATGCACTAGAGAAATTAGAAAATATAAAACCAACAAGTAATCGTAGGAATAAAAGAGGATTACTTAATATTGTAGGTAAAATAAATAAATGGGCTTTTGGAAATTTAGTGCACGAAAAATTTTATGAAGCAATTACAGAAAAATAACGGTATTTTACAATATAACGTAAATCACCAATTATTTTTAAATCAAGAAATAATCCAATAATATAATAATATAATAATATGGAGAAAGTTGTACCTATTGTTCTTGGACCTCAGCGCGGCATTTGACAGGCTGAATAGAGGAAGGTTATGGAATAGGATGAAGGAGGTGGGAATCACGGAGAGAATGTATGAGAATGTAAGGCGGTTATATGAAGGAAATAG
>WYDF02285990.1:0-16675 GCA_009867245.2 Adranes taylori
TTAAAAATGTAAAATGTTGCTGTAAAACGTCACCACATTTAGTACATAATTCGATACCTTTTGTGATTATCACGGAGTATAACCACTGTAGTACTTATCCTCCTGATAACCCAACTGATCTGAAGGCAAATAATAATTACATTCAATATTTAGAGATATCTGATATCTCAATATTTAGAGATATCAGTACGGTTCCCATTTAGAGATAGATGGGAACCGTACTGATTTGATGAACCTGTATAGACTCTACTTCCCTGACTCTGTATTCTCCAGACTTTACTTGTTAAACAGGTATATTGCCCATTATCTATTCCTCCTGCTTTTTCATCTTTCTTGCACCTCTATATCATTCATCTTTATCTCAACTTCATTTACAGCTTCGTCCAAATCGCACATTTTCTCGAACTATTTTTCCATAGACCATCCTATTCTTTCCAATACTCGAAGTTGAGTTTTGCCCTTCAATTAATCTCCTCAATACTCTACACATCTTTGCGCTTTCTTTTACACTTCATACTTTGTAATAGGTTATATCTATGTTGATGGACCATATACTTATACATTTTCTATACATAAATGATCGTACATGAAAGTCTATTTGTGTAATTTCTCTAATCGGACTGCTTTTCAAATTTGGGCGTTATGCTATGTAATTGTAATAGGTAATATATCGTCGTGCTACGTAATTGTATCTATAGATGAATAAGAAATGCAAAACAAAACAACAGATTTCGAGGAAGGAACCATTAATTATTTTGTGTATGAGCTTGCTTAATCTGGATTTTATTATTTTAATATATATGACATGTAAATGACTCTACTCGCGCTCGTTGTTTTTGACTGACATGTTTTGTTGGATTCTATTTATAATGCAAAATAATTAGGATGTCTCATTTCGAGTAAAAAATTCAAAAATTAAATTTAACGAACTAATCAAAAATGTGTTATTCTGACGTAGAAATGATCTTCTGTTAAATCGGTGGCGCGTGAAACGTCCAGCTGGTATGTGAATTCGAAAATGGCGATCTGGTGATGTCGGAGGGCACGGATGGAGCGCGCAGATATTAATCACTGCCGCCGAAGATGCCTCGGAAGAGTCGCCGACGATGAGTTTCTCGAGTGACTGGCTACAGCCATCCTTTACCGAGGGTCGGCAGTAACGATACGTCTCCCACCGCTGTCGGTGGTAGTGGCGTGCCATATGAAGGCCACTGAGTTTTTGCTTGGCTTGGCGGTGGGTTTGTCGGTGTCGTTGGAGTGGATGGTTCGGTATTTTCCAGGTAGCGAGGTGTGTGTGGGTAGGGTAACGTAATGGGTCGCTGTGGAGTGCGGTTTCGGTCATCTTGGTCGAGCTGCCCAGCTTGTTGGTTCGTATGCCTCCTCTCCTATCGTCAACCTCCTCGTTTGCTCATTGACAGTAAATACACCCCGAAGGGAATTAGAATATGGAGGTGCGAGAGCAGAATTTAAAACAAGATAATTGTTATTAAAGGTTCAAAAGATTCAGCCGAAGAATTAAAGTGTGTAAATTGTATATACCTGACTTGCTGGTATATACAATTTAGTATTATTGGTGATAACGATGTGCGACAGGCCCAATAGAAAGCTATCAGAACAAGTCCCAAAAATGCGTCTAATTGAAACTGAGCTGGGTATGGCGTTTTATTTGAGATCAAAGACACTTCAGGCGTCCGGCCTTTCCGGCTGTACGATCACACGACAAACAACAGTAATAACAAACGACGCGCAACGCCAAATGATGGACTTTTAAGCCCGAAATATATCGCGGAAAAAACGAGTTTGGAGAGTTTAGAGTATATATATATATATATATATATGAATTTCGATGGTATAGTTATTGTAATACAAATAGATAATTTATGTATTGTATATGTATGTATTATTATAAATTGTATGACTTGGCGCTTATAACAATTTGACCTTTAAATATACATACATTTAGTTGGTCATGATTACTTAATTAATAACACTTTTGTGTTGTCGCGTGCTAAGAATTGATAGCGTTCTACAGATGGACATTTGTACGCAAAAAATGTAAGCTAGTATTATGCTATCTATCTTACTATTAACGCTGTTAGATGAAATATATTTATTAAATATTTGAAATTTAATAATCTTCGAGCATCATAAGTATGTCAGTTATGTAGTTGCGATATCAAATATTTTAAACTAGTCCAATGATTCACCTATATTAGTCACCAGAGGATTTCTTTATTGAAGGGGTCAGACGGCTACTTTTTTAATGGAATTTTGAAGTGGTCAACATAAACGTAAAAATATTAACTAAGAAATATAGTTATCTCGTATAAGTACCGTGGTTCTTATCCTCCAAATAGCTCCAACGATCTAAACGCAAATAGTAAATTGGTTACATTGAATATTTTTTAGAGAGATCTTGGATTATAAGAACTGTGGTTCTCATCCTCGAGATATCACCGGTATGAATGAATTAACAAACAACAATATATAACATGGTAAATTATGTGATGACCTAGGAACTAGTATCTTGACAATTTATAATGAACATCCATCAATTTAAATTAGTATTGATTAACTAAATATTATTTCAACCTAATAAGTAAAAAATATATGAATAGCAAATATCTTGGAGACTGCAGATTTGATGAATTGATATTCTCCAGACACTATCCTCTTTACATAGTTAAACACTCTCTTTATTACTTCAGGGGCTGACCACTTCGAAGGTGTAGGCATTCTTCTTACCAAGAAGTCAAGATCAAGCCTTATAGACTGGAAGCCGATCTCAGAGCGAATCATTACAGCAAGATTCCGATGTGGAGTGAGAAATATACCGGTGGTTCAATGCTCATGCCACAACTGATCAAACTGATCAACCAAAAAGATCAACCAGTGAAAGATACCTTCTACGTGCAACTTAACGAAGTTCTTGAAACATTGGAAAAGGACACAAAGATTCTTTTTTCTATGTGACCTGTATGCTCAGATGGGAGTTGGTAAGGAAGGTGAAGGAAAAACGATTGGGTAGCATGGACTAGGAAAAAAATTCAAAATGTGCGTTATCAGCAAAATGTGGAGAAACTCACTTTTGGATGTTAGAAACAGACGCAGGGCAGACGCTGGAAGTGACAGACCTAGCTCTACAAACCTAGATTCCTCGCACTGTAAAGAGGAAACGGAAATCAGTTAGATGTAGAAGACCAGTGGAGCTAATTCAAGCAAGCTATGAGAGAGACGTGTGCTTCAGTGCTAAGATACATGAAAAGAGAACGCAGATCATGGATGTCGGAAAGAACATTAGATATTGTAGAACGAAGGAAAGAAGTTAAGTTGGGAATACAGCAGGGACATGAAACATCAGCACAACCGCACAGGAAGGCACAAAACCTGACTACATAATACTTAACAGAGAAGTCAAATGAAGTGCAAGGAAAGGTAGGAGAATACTGGTGGGAACAAGGAAGCAGCAAAGAACTGTACAGGACTGTCCAAACAACTGTCTAAAAGAAAGTTAAACCACATGAAACCAATAAAAGATGCACAAGAAAACCTTTTAATGAACACCAAAGACCAGCTCAAACGATGGCGTGAATTCTTCGTTTGAGGCGTGAACTCAAACGATGGTGTGAATTGAACCAACGCACTACAGTAAGCCAAAACCAACAAGAAGAGAACCAAAATGTAAAGTCGCTAAAGAAGAAACTTAATCTGACCATTAGAGCAGAGGTGGTGCGAGCAATCAAGATGTGTAAAAATGGCAAAGCCCGAGGCATTGTCAACGTACCTGCAAAAACACTCAAAAGCGACGCTAACCTGATAGCAGAAATAATGTTTCATCTATTAAACCAAGTGTGTAACACTGAAGCAATGCCAGCTGATTGTTGTAAAAGTGGGCTGCTCGTCAAACTACCCAAGAAACGGGACCTCATCGAGTAGAACAATTTGAGAGATACAATGCTTCTATCTATGCCAAGTAAAATTTTTTCGCGTATTCTATTAAATCGCATCTAGAAAGCACTGGGTGCAAGCTAACTTCAGAGAAAGCAGATGGTGTTCAAACCAAATCAACACCCTACGAATCATAGTGGAGCAAACGCTTGAATATCAATCGCCCATATATCTGATATTTTTCAATTTTGAAAAGGCCTTTGACAACATTGACCGAAATAGTCCGTGGTCAGTGCTGAGAAATTACGGAAGTCCCAGAAAATATAGTGCGCCTAATTAAGGCAATGTGGATACAAGGAACAAGTGCTTCACAAGTGAGACTTTATGATGCATTTGATATATAATCTGAAGTAAAGCAAGGCTGTTTGCTCTCGCCTATTATATTCGTAGTAGCGCTGGACCAAATAATGTGGAAAGTAGTGACCGACGGAGCTAAGAGAATCCATTGGCCACTAACAAGCAGATTAGAAGACCTAGATTTTGCATACGATATTTGCCTCCTGGCCCAGACGCACGGAGATATTCAGACCGAACTGGACACTTTAGAAACTGAAGCAGCGAGAATTGTTCTCCAGATCAACAGACAAAAACAAAAGAGCTACGAGTTAACCCCATCAAGAATGACCCAATCCTCCTCCAAAGAGAAACTATTGAAAGCGTCGAAACCTTCTGTTATCTAGGGAGCGTAATTTCAAGCGTAACTTCTGGTGGAGCAAATAAAGATATTACCCATTGAATAAAAAAGGCAGAAGACATATAAGTCCGATATATAAGTTATATAAGTCCAAAGAAATATCATTAAGAACAAAATTTCGATTGCTGGAGCCGAATCTAAAATCAATGCACTTCTACGGGTGTGAGACGTGGAAGACTACGGCCAAACTAAATCAACAAATACAAGCAACAGCGAACCGATTTTTGAGGACCGTCCTAGGAATCCGATGGCCAACAGCTAATCTCCAACGAAGAACTATGAGGACAAGGACATGTGCAATGCGCAATGCATTGCAGGCTTCCAACGCCTGCAATGTGTTACCCACATAAAAAGAAGAAAATTGCGCTGGATTGGCCACACACCACGGCGAGGCCCTGAACACATTCCGAAAGAGGCCCTTGACTGGAAGACCCAGGGAACGTGAAGACCGCGAAGACCCCGATAAACATGGCGACGAACTGTAGAGAACGAGGTGGCAGAAATCGACAAGTCCTGGAAAACAATCAAACCCAAAGTGAAGAATAGAACCCGCCGGAAAGTACTCACAGATACCCTATGCTCCTCGGAGGAGCACTAAAGTCATTATAATTTATATTTTAACACATCTTTCCAAGTAGGGCTAATATCTTTTTTTTCAAAGTCGGTGGGCTATAGACAAGTCAATGACAACAAACAATAAAAGCTAATTTTATATAATAAATATCGCAATCTATCACAGATATGTTACAGTATCTAATTTTGTGGAAAGACAATGTAAACCAAATGTAAGAAGAAAATGATTCCCGTCTATAATTTTCAGACACGTATTTATAATACATAATAATATAGAATTTATAGCGCGACACACATTATTCACTCGCCATAAAGTCATGAGTCGGGTCACTACACACAATTACCTTACGTAATTCACCTCATAACGTCGGCAACTTTATAAAACTCTGCCTACCTCGTCTCATCAGAAATAACACACTCTTAAAGAACTGTGCACATTGGCAATAAAGTACTTTGGTAATAAACGAACAAAACTCATATAATCGTATGCATGCATATAGCTCATGTATTTATGTTACTAAAACTGGATACTTCTGATTTCCTTATCAAATATTTGTTTGATGATTTGTCATTGAATTCTAGCAATCACATGTACTTTATTTGCTACAAAAATTTAAATGGTATAAATTATATAATATTTGCAATTATATATGAATACCCTTCTCTGTTGGTCGTGAGATGAACTAGCCTCTCTGCGGTCGTTATTACAGTCCAGTCTTTGTTGTTCCTGAGCGAAGACAACAGTTGTCTGCCTATACCACGTCTACCGTTAATTTTACCATCGACGACTAGTTGTAGTTAGTATTTTCGGCCACGCATTATATGCTCAAAATATTCAGTTTTCCGCTGTTTGATAGTGGTTAGTATTTCTCTCTTCTTGTTTAGTCTTCTAAGAACTTCTTCAGTTAAAATGTGATCTATTCAGTTTTCAATTAGAATTTGTCATCATGTTCGCGTATTAATTTTGCCGCTTCCAATTATGCAATCAGTAGAGTCGTAGAGTCAGTTAAGTGAGAAATATGTAAGTCAATTCATTTTCATTGTTCAGAGTAGAGAAATGTTCGCTACCAATCAGTAATATTTAATTTAATAATGTATAAAAATAAATATTAAATGCATTTAAAGAATAGAAATAGCAAAATTCGATTTAGATTTGATTATTGCACATTAGATATTTATTTATGATGCAATCCTAGGAAACTAATGTGCTTATAATAATTTTTATGCAGAAACAAACTACTTAGATTAATGCAGACATCACTGTTAGCAAATTAGGAAACATCACTAATCGTTTTGCGCTTGGTACGTTTTCTGTAGAATGTAGTTCTGAATTTATTTAAAACTTTTAAGATGTGTTAAATTATTATTTGTCGAAACTAAAGTCAATTGGAACAGGTACTGTATTCTACTTATTACAATTTGATAAACTTAATTATTAGAAAGAAAATCTTTTGCTCTACCATCATTATTAATAATAATTGTTTGTGGAATCTAGCCTAATTCCATGTCACACCTTTTTAAACGTAGCTGCAGATTAATTTGTCAATTGCTGAATAGTTGCTTCAAGGTCTGAAAATGGCTTCTAGCTATTTCAAATTGGCATTTGATTTCCTGTTTTGCGTATGTAGCACCAAGATATTTGAAACCGGAGACTCTTTCAATCTGTATAGCGTCAACTGTTATTGTTACATTATCATAGTTAATATTTTTCCGGCGGTTTTAACATGCAAAACTTCAAAACCACGTACGCTCCTTTCAAGTACAATAGGTAAATACAGTTAGATGAAGGAAACGTCCTCAAAGTTCCTTGAACTTATTAAGAACATTCGTTGAAAGCAAGATAGCATCAAATTTCTGACTAGACGAAACCCATTAAGAGTTGTTTGTGCCTCATTTGCCTAAGTAGTGGAGAATCTCAGTAGAATGAATTCACGGGAAATGGATAGTTTTTGCTCAGTACGGCCCGATGCACTTACCATTCCATTTTTGATAGAATGCATCAAAACATTGGTAAAAGCTTAGGGATCGATTTTCGAACTTTTATAATATTTTGATGATAAATACTTGTTTTTATATAAATATTATTGTATGTGTGGTTGTTAGTATTTTAAAATTTTTCTATTCTCGGCCTTTTATATTCGAATTTCTTACCGAACGTCTGTAAAAAGGACGGTACAGGTAATCTTTATTATATTTTATTTATTTAGGTAAGTACTTATGTTGTATTAATTATTAAGATGTAATAAATATCAAGTGGATCGCAAGACTTTATCAGAAGCCTGCGTGCCCTAGAATAGTCTGCCCACCGCTGATGTAGTGAAAATAATATAAAAATAACAGAGTTTGTATATTTATACTAGCTTTTCTATCAAAGTTTTGCTAATACATTTCATTCTTCAGACTAAATCAATTTTAGAACTGATTTTGGTAAAATGAATGTATATTACAAATCATTATTTCTGTCCATAATACATGCAAATGTTGAACAGATATAAGCTCAAAACATATTAACAAATTTTGTAATGAGTATTTTGTGATGATAAAAAATATGTTTAACCCTGTCTTTTACAATAATTTATAGGCTGTATATTTATATTTGTTTCAATAATCAGTTGTTTTCAATGTCATTTTCAAATTTATATAATAAACATAAAAGGTCAACACCTCATAAATCTACATACTACTAAAATTTAAATATGGTTGAAATATGTAGATATACGATAGTAAGTACGTCTATTTGGAAAAACACATTTGTTACATTAATGTGTTGATAAAAAATATGTTGAACCCTGTACATTTGTTTTTTACAATAACTTATAAACTGTTGATTTATATTTGTTAATAAGAGATTTATATTAAATAATAAGATATTTTTAGTGTCATCTTCGAATTTATATGTAAAGACGTAAAAGGTCAACAAGTCAAATTTCCACATACTACTACATTTTAAATATGATGGAAATATGTAGATACATGATAGTAAGTTCATCTATTTGTAATAACAGTTCTGTTACATTAATAACTACATTTTTACATAATTATTCACATAAATAATTCAGATGATTTTGATAAATCACAGAACACATATTTAATTATTGCACATTGTTTTTTCTTATTTTCTCTATAAAATAGTCAGTTCATTTCAAAGAAAACATAAGAATCAATTTTTAGTTATCCAGTAAAAAAAATTGTGTCTTTGTACGGGTTTAACCTCATTTCAGATGGAGACATTAGTTCTTCTAGCCATCCAGGGAACTCGCAAGATCCTGCGCCAGATCCACTGTACAAAAAGGTAGTATTTAATTACACTTTTGTGGCTCGTAACTAGAGGGTAATCTAATTTCTATAGAGCCTTGCTAGATAAACGTGGTTCAAATGAAACGCACAGTGTAGATGCTAACGAAAGTCTCAAATTGTGTTAATTTAATCAGTCATTATGTAGTAAAAATAAATAACAAAGTATATGATTTTTACCTAAAATAATGAAAAGTGTATAGCATACCTTTTGTTATAACACATATGTGTTTGTTATTTCCTAAATTGATGACCCTCTATGTAACTATATTATACTAGATGATAACCGATTACCGACTATCCATTACCAGGTTATATTTTATTTAAATGTAATTACAAAATTTGACATTTAATTTCACATATTAAATAGCACAAGAAAAATCACAATGAATATAAATAATAAAATAATAAATTCTCTTCAATAATGTCGTTGTTCAGGCAAATCAGGATACTACTCCTCCTCACAAAGCTAGACGTTTATATATATAAGTATCAAAAGCGTTCCAGACAGACGGACAAAGCTAGACGTTTATATATAAGTATATTGATACATAAGTTTTGAATACATGCTATTGGCATTGAAATTACACATTTGCTGGTCGATGCATTTTAAATTGTTTATTAATAATAATTGTATTACATGCGATAAACCTATAATTATTCGTATCTAATTTTCTTATTAAATTTAAGAAAATTGTATTTTATCTAAATGAAATTCAATGGAAACTAAGGTAACAGTAATAAATAAATATTAATATGATATTTCACTGTTCTAACTTAGACATACTGCCGGCCCAGACTTCAGTGGTTGAAGTTCGAACCCCTGGGCTGACGAATGGACTTCCTGTGTCTCAACGATAGTGACGCCTGGGCGAAGTAGCTTCTTTTTTTTTGCATTTTTCAACCCTTAATGATAGCCAATCCTCCAATCAAGGAACAGAGGAAGATCTACACGACGATTAACGATGACACATGTGATTTAACGTGAGGCCAGATTGATTGCTGAAACTTTTGATTTCGTTCCTCTTCTTTGCTTCGTACGTGGATGAGATCGTCGTCTCCTACGATATCGCATGCTTCTTCTTGACTAATGAGTGATTGTGGTATTGCTTACATGCAGCTCAATGTTATTGACTACAAGAATATTTAATTGTTGCTGAGAACGAATAATTGATGTCGAAGTATGTATCTGACAGACATCCTTCCTCGATTGTTATGATTCTCGTATCATGGATCACTATCTGCTCACATGCTCCGCTATATATGACGGACATAACTTTGGGTACATTTGTATTGAACATCCATGAGTTTACAGGTACCATTTTCCTCCAAGCTGTTGTTAACTGATACGGCTTTCGATAACATCTTGACTGCTGTGGAGTGTTATGTAGTGCATCTATTACACAGTGATTATTGACTCCCATTTTCTTAATTGCTTGGAGACTACACAAATAACAGGTGCTTGTGATGACCCAACAATCGTGCAGCTGGGCGTACGTCAATTGAAAGCGCTACTGAACAATATAATTCACCACTACTGCTGGTGTTGGGACCTCTACAATGGTGTAAGAATTGTTTCCGACTTTCCGTGGAATTGGTATGATACTTGCCAGGTTGACTGCTCACCTATCGATTATTGGAAAGTATCCATACACAGTGGTCAGGTCTCCATTCCGATGCAGCTTGCTTGCTGATATTAGTTTGTCCATTATTCTCACTTGTGGCGGTAGTGCAGCGTTAGCTTCTATTATTCTCTTGAGAATAATAGCTGGAGATAGGCAGTTAAGAATGTTCCCATTTTTGAATGCGATTGCTGCCAATCCTTTGCAATGATTCTGCAATTCATTTAACAAACTTTCAGCGATCATACGCATTTAGCATATGAATATTCACTTCATTCATTTTGATTTGTTAATAGTAACGTTGAACTTCATTCAGCTCGACTAATCCTTGGTTCAATCTTACTTTACCTTTCTAGTTTGGATGCGATTTAATGTTCAATGTTATTTACTACGGCGATGGTTGAAAACATGATTTTCGACTGCTCACTAGTTATGCTCACTAGTTAAATCTACATAATTATTTGTAACCAATTTTCTTATTAAATTTAAAGAAATTAGATTTCATCTAAATGAAATTCAAAGTAAATTACGATAACAGTAATAAATAAATATTAATATAACATTTCACTGTTCTAACTTGGATACCCACATTGCAAACGCATCTATTTTTCTCCTGTCGTTTGGAACGGATTACCCAGGTCTCTGAAGTATACGAAAGAACGAGAAACACTAGGTCATTTACAAAGCTTGTCTTCGTTTTCCTAGTGATATTTCAATCTTTCTTTCCAAAGTTTTATCATGCCCGAGAGTGTAATTTCAATTTACCATCTTATTTCCAATTCGTAAGAGCCGGACTTATGGAGCACGGATTCAAATACACAAATTTTGTCTTCAATTTTCATTATCTCGGTCTACTATTGTGACTTTTGTCTTGCTGGCATTTATTTTGAACCCATAGTCTCGGCTTACATCTTCGAGTCTTTGAAGAAACTCTAGGCTCTTCGGTGCGGTTTGCTATTAGAAGAGTGTCTCTGCAAATCGAAGGTTTGAATAGCGCTTCCACCAATCTTCACTACTCCGTTCCAGTTCAGTAAAGTGCTTTGACGAAATCCTAATGAAACATATTTCGGATAATATGTTATCGATTTAATCGACCGCTTGCAAATTCTCATACAGGCTTTTGACGAGAGTGATAAGATTACATGGTACTCCAAATTCTGTTAAATTCGTCCCTAGGCTGGACCAACGAACGTTATCAGATGTTTGCTCGTAATCTAGAAAACACAGACCCTTCGGTATCGAGAATTCTCGGACCTTTTCTATAATCTGCCTCGCATTTAAAATTTGTTGTCGTGTACCCCGTCTTTTCACAAATCCGGCTTGTTCTAGAGCTATTTGATGTAGCAGAAAGGCTTGTAGTCTCGCTTGAAGAATGTACAACATAATCTTGCTGGAATGTGATATCACAGCTATCAGACCATAGTTTTCGCAGACTATTTCTGACCTTTTCATATGTAGGGGAAGCAATACTGAAGTTGATCAGTCTTCTGGCCATAAGCCTGCTTTCCAAATCTTATGACACAGCCCGCAAGACATTTGCTTATTTTCTGTCGATTCCTACTGCATTACCTTCTCTTAATTTGTCATTTGCGACTTTCAGCTCATCTAATAGTATATGCGGTTCCGCTTCATAATTCCCTAGGTCTCCACAACTAGCATTCGCCACTGTAATCTTTCCACACCGATGCAATTTGGTCTATTTGTGTAATCAAACAATCATGTTGAACTTTAACTGCCCAATGTCAGGGTTTGAACTCCTGAGTGATAGAACGTATCTTCTTGATTAGGTCTTTGGAGTTATTAGTATCAGAGAAATTCTGAATTTCTAAACAAATATTCATCAGGTATTAATTTTTGTCACTGTGAGTATAGCAGCTTGTACCTTTCGATTTAACGATTGGTACAGTTCCAGCTCTACACTGGCCTCTGGATTTGATGTTCCTTCGTTTCCGAATGAGATCTATTGTTTCCGTTGATAAGCAGGGTTGCCTAACAGTATTTTGGTCTGCTTCAGGTGTTTCTTCTAATGTTGTGACGAAAGACTTTTTCACAACCTGCCATATAGATTCAGAATTTTTTGTTTGAAGTTCTTCAAGCTGAGATTCGATTTTGCGAATGTCGTTATTGTTAAACACTGTAACCTGGTCATCGCTGGGCCTGGCAGACTTTTTATTTGCCTTCGCCTACAAATTTTAAATTTCCCTGTACACACACAAATCAGTATTTGATGATTGCTTCCACAATCTGCAGATGGTAATGTTTTCGCCGTTTTTGTTCGAGGATTTCCATCTATACTTAGTCAAGATGTAATTTATTTGATTCCTCGTGTGTCTATCGTGAGATATCCAGGTGTATAATCAACGTTTGTGATTCTCATGCATTGAGTTGGTAATTGCGAGCGTATTTTCGATGCAGACTTGGATGAGGCGTTCCCGTCTGTCTCCTGTCCCAAACTTTCCCACAACTTGACGTATATGATCATCGTTGGCAGTGGAACCGATTTTTGCATTGAAATCACCCATTATACCGAGCAAGATTTCTTTGCTCGGTATATTGTTTATTGCCACTTCGACAGTTCGATAAAATTCCTCGATCTCTTCATCATTAGAATCATGAGTGGGAACATATAGTGCCAAGATGTTTAGGGCAGAGGACTTCGTATTATACTTTTCAATGTATTGCTCGCTCGTTAATCAGTTTATAGCCCAGCAGAAAGTTGTTGATGTTATTTGATACCATTATACCGACACCATGGCTCTTCCTATCTTCTCCACCGGAATAATACATTGTGAATTCCGAGGATTTGAAATAGCCACTGTTCTGCCAATGGGCAGAACAAGGCAGAACAGAACGGTAATACTCCCAAATACTCACACTTGAAGAATCTTACTCTCTGATAAGTCTTATGGAAATACCACTTCCTAAATACAGTGTGACGTTGAAATTATATTATGTATCATCATGTTTATTTGAATATGTATACATAATATTACATAACACTATGAATGTTATTAAATTTTTAGACATTCATGTAATAATTTGATTAAATTTCCTTTAAAAATGAATTTCGCGTTTTCATTGTCTTATTTAATTTTGACATAGTACTTTCGCTTCTCTAATTAAAATTAAATAAATGAAACGATTACAGGTATGTGCATAAATTTTAATAATTAATTGTATTTTAAGGAGATCATGTTTATTTGCAAAACATTTTACTGACTTAGAAAAAACATTTTGTACATAAAAATAATACACATTCAATTTCAATGTGTTTACACGGAGAAGTTAGAAAGGTTTATGCGCGGAATGTTTAAAAAAATATTACTGATAATAATATTTGTTAAGCTGATAACATTCGTTAAGCCATTTTAAGGCAGTGTATTTAATCGAGGTGAGTATGAAAAATTTTCAAGATTTCTAAGAACCCGTTGAAGCTAGACCGCTTATGTTGGGTATAATTTAAAAAGAATTAATAAATGTATAAAAAAATTATACAAGTTGCAACTAAAAGTTTTTAAAAACATCTCTTGAACTGGCAAATTGGCAAACATTATTTGTTTCAACTGTATGCACCTTGCGTATGTCATAAGTCATGATAACTAAATTCTAGGAAATGTTTTGTTATTCAAGCACTATTGTCTTACAAACTAATTAATTGTAGAATTTAAAATCATTTAAACTAATTAATAGATGTCATATTAAAATAACTTCATCATTAGTATGTAGATTATACTTTTCAAATAAGAACAATTTATTCATTGTAGTTATCTAGCGTAATATTAAATATACTTGTATTGATTAGTATCGCGGATTCTTATTCAGTTACGCGACAATTATGTAAGAAATACATGTGGTGCAAACCGTTACCTTTGTAGCAAAGGGACTCATTACAGATGTCCAACCGAGCTTTAGGCGCGAGATGCGTCGTGACGGTAGGCGCAATTTAGCGCATGTCAAAAGGGGTTTTTGCAGTACAAACGAAACGACAGCTGTAAGCTGCTTTTTGGCGAAATAGGAAATTAAGTACAGGCTCCGAAGCGATAGTTTAAAGGGAAGAAAATTTTAAAGGAAACTTCAAATGTCCGGTATCCAACAGCAAGTACCGGACAGCTGTTGGATAGTAGTTTGTGACCGATGTAGAGGAGGCACTCCATGTTAAAGCAGTTTTTTTGCTGCGCTACGGCAGTCGAATGTTCAATTTATTTTAATTAGGAATAAACATAAGTATAGTATAGTGTTGTGATGTCTACTGCACAAATGTAAGTTTTCATTAGATTTTATTGACTAGTTTGAAAACGACTAGTTCGCTCAAATTTATTTTCGTGACTAACTTTTATTCTAACTTAAAACTGATTATTTTATTCAGTAATATATTAAATAAAAATAACGTTGAGTTTTATTATATTATGTGTTATGCTGACGCGATTTAATTAGATTTACAAATTAATTTATATTGAGAAATAAATTATTAAATTAATATTCGACCCTTTAGATAGTTGGGTGGGTTAAATGAGTAGAAGTGAAATTTATTCATCTAGTGAAAACCCACCCCCACTATATTGTCACGAGAAAACAACGTGACTGTAAACTTGCTGCGATCAGTACAAAAATAGTAACTACTATTGTCCGAATAAATCATGATACTCTAGAAACATATTTTACATGAACAGTAAATCATATCTTAAAGTGTTGCTGAATATTCATATTCATAACAACCATAACCTATGTGCAATGATATATATGTATACATGTTACGCTCTAAAAAGTTTATATGCGATCTAGTTATTAATGTTTTAGATTAAATGTTTACATGTCTGGGCTTTTAAAAATAAATGAGTAACAATTTTCGCCAGATGAAAATGTAGTTTTTTTTTTAAAGAAACTATAACTTTTTTATGTTTTCATTTCATGTCATTTTTCACTAACTCTATGTCTTCACTAAATAAGATTTAGAACCGTTATTAGTAAAATATCAAATTTATTTACTTATCGTAAAAATACGTATAAATTTACTTATGAGTTTATTAAAACAACATTTATTAACAGAGGAGGAAGTCTCATGATGAGGCATTTGTAAAAACGTGTTATTGTTCGTTGACAAGAACTTTTACATTGTTATCGGCATATTGTACGAATCTCCACTGTGTCGATAAATGATATAAAACAAGCAATTAACAGATAACCGTTAGCCAATTAACCCGCTAGAAAGCACCAAACAAATAAATAAAGCGATAATTAAATAAATCAAGGATTGATATTTAAAAAAATAATTCAAACGATGGAAAGATTTGCGATGTATAATGTCAGAAGTTTTTTTACAAGCAGGCTTTGAATTTTAGAGAGACGTCGAGTACTATCGCTATCCAACGGCGTTCACAAAGGGAGGAGACGGAGATAGGGCCGATGCAGAACGCCAGCAGCGTTCTTACCACGTTACACATAGAGGGAGGAGGGAAAGATAGAGCCGACTGCAGAATAGACTTGCACATAGTGGGAGGAGAGAGAGGTAGCGTCACACAATGCCTGTATTCTCGTGCGTCTAGAGAGAGTTAGTAGAGGAAAAGAGATGGATAACATATAGCGTTCGCGTTTCGCTTTTTCTATTGTTTGCAAGGAGCGTATGCTGTTTTAAACGCTCTGCGCGTAAAAGCTGTCACCGCCATTCTCTTGATTGGTGGATGTCTGTAGTTAAAGGGGGTGAAGCTCCTTGTTATGTTGCACATACGATCAGATTGGAGAGCTCTCTATCAGAAAGTCTTAGAATCCTAGAATCTTGGCTGGCATATTATACGATATTGTTCTTTAAAATTCCTAACGGATGAAAGAACGTTTCCTATTCGAGGAAAATTCTCCCTTCTTAAAGCTTTTAGCACAAATTTCGACTAAGTCGTGCCTAATTACCACCGCTAACGTCAAGAACTACCGGCCACAAAAAGTCGGACCCCAAAAATCTCTGATATCATTAAAAAAAAACCGTATCCAATCCAATTTCAACAAGATGCATTTTAAGTCTTGCTCTGTTAGCTTTAGAGTGAGCTTTTCGCAAATCTTTATCAGAAATAGTACTCTAATAAATATTTAAGTATTCGTGTAGAGTGAGCATTTCGCATACATGAATATATTTGGACATTTTTAAGTAAAGCGCCCCCAACGCAATAATAATTTAATTTCTTGTCTATAAAAATTAAATTAAAATCTAACAAAGTCAGTAACAAAATTTATATGCCAGCAGGTCAGGTATATGGCATTTATATACTTTAATTCTTCAGCTTAATCTGCTGAACCACTCATAAGTACTATCTAGTCTTTGACTCTGCTTTTGCACCTCAATATTTCAATTGCTTTCCGTGTATCTTCACTGTCCATCAGAATACAAGGAGGACGACGACAGAAGAGTGGGGACGCCAACCAGATAGCTCGACCGAGGCTGCACTTCAGAGCGACCCATTAAGCAACATTGCCCACGCATGCCACACTACCTGTAAATACTGTCATTTAATCAATTATATAGTCCAAGGCACTGGAACCCATTTACTAATTATTA
>WYDF02286001.1:0-16674 GCA_009867245.2 Adranes taylori
AACATATATACATATACATATATATATATATATATATTTTTATTCAAATATATATTTTCCATTTTATTCAAATTGTTTTAAAGTAAAGTTGAGACTAAGAATTCTTAACAGGAAAATTTTAAAAAGTAAATACCTTTATCAAACCCATAACCAATTCAGTATATAACAGAAATACTGCCTTATTATCCCATGGAATATCCGCATTAATTTCAGCCGCATGTAAACAATATTTAATAACGACATTAAGTACGATCGTCATTAAGATCATATATTCGAATCCAAACACCAGTTGTACGGATGGGCCAAAAGTCAACGATGTTTTATAAGCGTGCTCGACAAAATATGCATCGCAAAGGCCAAGCAACAAGAGCAAAGAAAGAACACGAATGTGGAACATGTAACCGATTATAGGACTTCGTTCCATCTGCATAAAAATAGTTTTCAGAAATAAATTACTGAATTGTGCAATTTTCATAACAATATTTTATGAACATTAAATATTTACGACAAATTTGGTAATATAATAATAATTATAATTAACTAAAATGACTATAACAATTATAATTAACTATAAGAAATATAATTATAATTAACTATAATGTGACTATATAGAAATAAATATAATTTTAACAAATTTTATTTCAATATATCTTAAAAATAATTCTTCAAAATTATCAAATAATATTACTGTAAAATAATGCAGCATAAAATAATATCAATTGAATTAGTAGCATTAAATAAAAGATTAACTATTTAAGTAACAAACTAGGATAACAAAATTAACTCTAGAACTTAAGTGTGAATTGAGTAGGTCACAAATTTCGCTGGCGATCTCGAACCCGGATTAAGACAAAGAGTTGGAGGATAAGGCTAACAAGCCTCCACAGAATAAATGATTCTTACTCAAGGAACCCGAACTGATAGAAACAAGACTGACGCTTATAAGATATGAGCTAGCTAGCACGCGAAATGAAAGGAAAAAGCAATTGAAACAATTGTTATCAGGAATAACAAAAAAAACATCCAGAGTGAGAATCTTCATCAAAGATTCAAAGACGAGATAAGCGTCATTAAGTATGACAAATTTTGTAAATAAACTCAAGCATAAGAGAATACATCCTCGTCTGAGAACAATGTAAAAACAGAAATTGTAACAAAATACATACACGCAACAAAAAGGATATTTAATGAATTTGTGTCTAGGAAAACAGATAATCGGGTGGCAAGAAACGCCAAAAATCAATTATTCCATGAGGATATATCCCACCTCAAGGGTAATATCCCAGCTATCTGATAAGCTTAGTGAGAAATACTGCGAAGCAATATCCCCAAAATAAAAAAAGGATCTAGTTTTCAAGGTTTCGTAAATAAGAATGCAAAAGGATGTTTTCAGTAAATATTCCAGCAAATAAAAATTGTACTCAACGCATACACTTTTGTGATAGAATTGGCGTATTTGCATAAAACAGATCAAATATTTAATAATTGATTAATACTTACAAAATCAACTCTATCCTCAGCAAGCCAGTGAAATGACTTCAGAAATAATAATAATGTGAATAAAGCAATAAATTTTGGATTAAAATCATCTCTAAACACTGTAAATGCTAAACATGTTTCAGTTATTGCATACCAGGATCTCTCCATTAAATGCTAAATATAAAAATATTATTAGTAATAAACTTTAACATTTTAATCAAATACCTCAAATTCAGAAGTACGTAGTTCACCAAAAAATATTTTTTTCATTAATTTTCCCATTAGTATTACACAAATTAGTGCCTGTATGTACATTACCTAAAATGCAAGTTCACATATTGAAGATTCAATATTGAATTATGATGCAATATATTCTCATATTCGAAGGGTACTTTTTAATTACTAAATCAAACACACTGATATGATTAAATTAAAGTATGATAATGAGAAAATTACAAAATTCTCTAAGCGAAGTCGTGCTACTGATAGATGCGTCCAATACTTAAATTTGCAAACACTGCAAGCAACATGCTGGTCTCATTATAACTGCCGTACAAACTAATCATTTTGAAAAGAAATTCAGAATGACTGTCAGGATAACATATTTATTGCATGTAAATCATGAAAATTAAATGAATGCAACTTTGAACAAAGTAGATTAAAAAAAAAATTACAATAAAACTTGATTCATGGCAGCTGTTTTTATATATATAATTAAATCATAAATTAATACTTACAGCCATACTGGGATTTGATTTTGTAATATATACCACGGAAGGATAGAACTGTTTCTTCTGATAGTATGCATTTGCTATAACAATACATGTTAATGCTAAAATAATAAACGTTACACTAACAGATCTCATTTTCTTGTTAATAACGTCTTTTTAAGGACACGTAAATATTATTAATAATCAATGGAATTCATTAAATTTTACTTATTTGTTGACATGTCAAGAAAGGATGATGTCACGTCGGGTAGGTTATTTAGTTTCTGTATTAGGCGAATAGAATAATAGGTTAAACGAATAGCACTTTTCCGTTTACTTTTCGCCGTGTCCGAGATCGAGTTCCCGACAATTTTAAAATAGCCTTATAGCATCTTCCATTCCACGAAACTGATTCGAACTGAAATAGATACGCTGTTTCATTCGACAGGTTCCAATACACTAGGTTAGGTTAGATCAAGAAATTTGGTTCAGTCGTTCAGTGCAATCTATTTGTACAGAGTGTGATATTTTACACCTTGATCAGACATGAGTTCCCTGTCAGTGTAAATACATGGCTTCATCCAGCATGAATTATAATACTGGTATTACTATGCCTACGACATTATTTTCTTCAGGGAACATGACGCTGTTTTACTAGAAGCTTTGAAAGTACTTACAGTGTTTCATGAAAGCTCATGATTGACGTTCTACCGCACTTTGACACGAATCGTGTTCTATTCGTTAAAGAACAAGTTCACAGTTCATACATTTTTAGTTTGACAATGCACCACTAATGAACTCAGAATACACTAGTTTTCTTAAATGGAAAACGATATAAACAGCACAATGTGTAGTTCAAATTAAAAAGTAATCCCATAACTTTAAAGGAGTTAGTTCATCTAGGATTATCGAAATTTAACCTATTGAGATTTAATGGAATTTTGTATTTAATTTAGTGAAATTAATAAGTTTTGAACATGCCTACAGATTTTAAAAGGATTACTGGCCCCGAAGAAACTCTTCCATACAGTTTATTTAGTAAAAATGATTTGAATCAGTCAAGCGATTATTTTACAAATTCTTTGTCGAACGATATACGTTTTGACAAAAGAAAATGCAACGAGCACAGGAAGATTTGTAAGTAAACTAGTTATTTGTTTGATTTTATTTTTATATCTAAGTGTTACAATTGTTTCTATTTTCTATTTGAACTTATCACTTATGGTTTGACAGTGTTTCCCAACCGGTATTCCATGAACATTTAGGAAGTGTTCCTTAGAAAATCCCTATTAGCAGACATACATAGTCATTTTTGTAATAACTGTTCCGGCAAAAAAAATGGGTATAAAGTGTTCCTCATTTCTGAAAAGGTTGGGAAACACTGATTTACGATAACTTTCGCTAGATAATTCATATCTACACGTTTACTACAATTAATATCTATAGAAAACAATGGATCTGTAATTATAAACTTTACGCTCGTTGTGTTTTTCGTCCCGTGTAGCCTCTAGTACTTTTATATATTGTTATAAAGAACTACCGGTTTTTTTTACTAATATAATAATTGGAACAATTCTGTTGCAGTTCTTAGAACTGGTGCAGTAAGTCAAGCTAAAGGTAGCGCCTATTTAGAACAAGGAAAAACGAAAGTAATAGTTTCAGTTTTTGATCCACGAGAAATTCCATCCAAATCAGAATATTCTCAAAAAGGAATTCTCTATTGTGAATTTAAATATGCGACATTCAGCTGTCCAATTAGGCGTAACTTCCAACAGGATTCTGAAGAAAAACAGAATTCAATACTTATAAAACAAGCTCTGGAGTCGGCAATATGTTTACATGAATATCCTAATTTTCAAATTGATGTCTACATAATGGTTTTGGAGAACGATGGCTCAGCTGTTAGCGCAGCTATAACATGCGCAGGTACAGCATTAGCCAATGCTGGCATTGCTATGTATGACATTATAACAGCTGTTACGCTGGGCTTTGTGAATGGAACCAGATTAATCGATCCCACATTGAAAGAAGAAAGTATGTGTCAGATATCACCTTCTAATCGGAAGAATGAAATAAGTAGCGGACGTCATGGGCTTATAATAGCTTCTATATTATCTACACATGAGCAAATTTCACAATTTTATCAAACCGGTAACTTGCAAAATAGCGATGTTCGTTCTTGTGTCGATGTTGTTATTCATACCTCTGTGGAAATTGTACCTATTGTCCAAAAGGCTCTTGTAAAATATGTTACTAAATGCTTAGAAGAAAATGATAAATCAAAACAATAGAATTTTGTCTATTAAGTTCTGTTCTTCATCTTACGCTTGTAATAAAATTATTTGTTTTTAACAAAAATATAAATAACAGAATTGTATTTTTTTATCACATTGAAGAATGACTTCATGGTTTACCACTTGGTTACACACAATGGTTAGATTGTTTCAGTTTCAATTCTTTGAGACCATCTTCAGGAATACAGACTTAATTCATTGGGTCGGTGTGGGTTACGGTTTATAATTTTTTTATAATATACTCAAGCTGTGTACAAAATTCACATGGGAGCTTTCATCTATATTGTGAAGCAATAATAATACTATGTTATAGTGAAATGGAATAAATATATTAAAATGTAAATTCAATTAAAGCATAATTTTGTATTTTAAAGATTTTTTAACTTGAGATATCAATAAGCGCCCATCATAGGAGAGCGATGCAAAAATCCACGGATCTGCTGGTGACCAGTCAGCACAATATACGCTTTCTTCATGTTCACACCATTGCAATGGCCCATCGGTTAGTCTAGAATATGTAATATGAAACAAAAAGAAAACAAAACTCGTAATTTCTATTACACAAGTATTTAGTAGAATTTCAAATTATGTTTTTCAATCAGCACATAAAAAAATAAACTAAATCAAGATATATTACGATTGTTTACGTTGATTTACGGAAGGGTCCTCAGCTTCAGCCAATTCTTCCATGAGGCTAATGTCGAAAGTGCCATTTGATTCTGAACTAACGCTCATTGCACTAGATACAAGAACTCTTGCATCCGAACTGGCTGTTAAAAGCAACTGGTCGTGGAATGGATTAAATCTAACACACCAAATCCTATAAAAAATTTACGAAATCCAATTATTTTCAAATAATGAATACCACCATTATAATCAGACACAGTCACACGCCATATCACACATTTTTTGGCGGGATAGTCCCGATTTTTAACAATTTGTCCCGCGGCGTTTTAAGAGTCCCGATTTTTTTGGAAAGTGCGTCGACAAATGGGCTTGGTTCGCATGTGAAACATATGTAGGTAGTATGTGCGGCCCGAAAAATTATTAGGAAGGCGCTTTTTAAAACTATGGGAATGGATGACCTAAAAAAAGGTCATCACCCAAAAATATGAGGTTGAGATTCTAATTTCATTACCTTTTTTAGCTCACCACATATGGTACGGGCCTTGTAACATGGCAAACAAATATATGTGGCCCGAAGGAAAATAAGATTGAGTATGACTACTCTTAGACCAAATCTTTTTTACACAACTCTCCTTTCCGTCAATGGTGTCCCGCTTCACCAATGTTAAAATCTGGTCAAATTATCCTAATGATAACACTGACGTAAGTTATATGGTAATAGATCTGTCGGTGTTGTTTAAGTTTTTTGAACTATGTATGAACTATAGCTTCATACCTTTTGGAACCATCATCAGACAGCATTATATCATATCAATAGAGGATTTTTTAACATTACATTATGCTTATACAAAATTAAAACAAAAAATCTAAATTAAATTATTAAAAGTGTATAAAAAATAAATGCGTTACTAAAATAAGAATAATAATAATATTACACATTTTTATAAATGTGACATTTCTAATTCTGATCAATATTTTCAATGCATACCAATGCGAATGATCACTTCTAGAATAAACCGGTTGACTTGGTTTACGAAAATCCCATATCTTGATAAATGCATCGTCACCGCATGTCGCCAAATAATACTGCTTATTCAAATTGAAGTCAAGATCTCTTATTGATTGCGAATGCGCGCAATCTATTTTCCATGCTTGTTGTCCTGATTTTATGTCGTAAGTTTTTACATGAGAATCAGCAGATGTTGTAAACTGTGGTAAAAAATATCTAATTTGGAATGGAAATCTAAACTCTCAAGGAATATTGTGTTAGTTACACTTATGGCTTTGTTGAAATTCTTGAAATATTTATCATGCATTAAATTATAATATATTTGTGATATATGACGATGAGGAATTCTAACAGATATTGACTGGATTATGAAACAATAGAATGGTTATATTGAGGAACTAGTGAAGGCTAAAATAAATCCTTTGAAGTGGTATGAACAGTCCCGACAATAACAAAAAGGAACGCTGTGCAGGGCATAAAGGCAGCGCGTAAGATACTCAACGTTCAGGTGTTTGTTTAGCAATGTCACGATATGAACTATAAGGTGTACGTAGTTTGTTAGACTTCGATAAAGTGAAACACGACAATTCGAAAAAAAAATATGGAATTGGTGATAAGAACGCGTATGCACAATCAGGATCAAAAACCGGTACTTGGTATGTTGGGACAAAAAGCAGCAATAAGAATGGGACACGACCGGACGGGGGAAATATGCATTCAAAAGAGGAATGAGGATATGCTAGGAATGCACTCAGCGTGCCTTTCAATATATCCTCGAAAAAAAATGATTGTTAAGAAAGTTCTACGAGAAATACATGTGAGAATTATCACTAAAATGTTAAATGTTTTTGGTTCTCAAAGAGCACCGAAATATATTACGATTACATTGTTATGCCACTGAGTCCAGATGGGTGGAATCATTTAAGATGTCTAAGACTCAAATCATACCGATAAATGCTTTGAGTTGGAAAGACAGTATCAGAAATGACATAACGTTTATCAAAATGAACAAAAATAAAGAAGTCGTCACTACCATCAAGAAAGAAAAGCTGGACTAACTAGGGCACATTAGGGAGCCTTCCTAATCATATTCTGGGAATCTTTTATAAAGTTTTTACCTGTGTACAATTCTGATGAGGATTCCATTTTCCGTTAGTGAATTTAATATGATTTTTTGTTTCATTATTAATCACATTAATCTGTTTAGCGTCAGAATTGGATATATCCCAATAAGAAAGACTGGTTTCGCTCAACGTAATACAATGACTTTCATCCGTTGGGTGCAATTCATTAGAAATGATATCAATATTATTGTCGAATCCAAATTTAACTATAACTTCGACATTATCAATATTATTTGATTCAGAATTTTCAGGTACTTTCAAAATAGCTGTTCTTTTCGTACAGTTAACACTTTTAGAATCTATAGCACTATAAACGCTTGAAAGTATGTACGGTTTAATAGGACTTGAATTCAATTTCCATAATTCTCCTAGAGTATGATAGAAGACTCGACTTTTTAGAACACTATTATCTTGTAACTCTACAAGATGAATTTGATTATTAATTTGATTCAAGGATTGAGTTCCAATGAAGAATTGTATTTTATCTGTCACAGGATGATGGGGTGTCAGAACTCGAGCCTACAATTTACAAATTTTTCAATTGAAGATATAACTACAAAAAAAATTATCTACATGGAACTCTAATCCATAAATTATTGAATGCTCTGAATCCATTCAGAAGAATAAATTGCTTCTGTAAAACTCGCCGACTTAAACTACATAAATTTTTAAGTTTTAAAATAATTCTGCAATGAGGCTATAGAACTATTGTAGAGTATAGTGACTACTGGGCGAACGTCAATTTCTACGTTTTAGATCAAATATTACATACTTTTAGGTGGGATTTACCACCTTAAAAAAGTTCAATTAGAATAAATATTGTTATTTGCAGGTTAATAAATACTTAACAAAATTGTTTTTAAGAACGTTTTTGGTTTGAGAATTTGTGCATGGGAGAGGGCACATGTTATTGCTAGTGAACTGTGTTTTGTATTTAGTGATGTATAAAAACGGTATTTGAAGATAATTCTTTTTTCGTCAGCACAATTCTTTAAACACGTGCTTTTCATTGTAATCCTTCATCTCTTTAATATTTTCCTATATAATTTGATGTGTTGATTCTTTACATTTTTTGAGGTCATTTAAATACTTTAGTCTGGGGGGAAACTTGGTTCTTCCCCTGGTTGTCCCATATGGGGGTGTAAAACTTTCGGATAATTCCTTAGAAATCGGTTGTGCAGGCTATCTTAATTCGGAAACTCAGTTAAATTCCGAAGATGGTCAGAAAACAGTAGAGAAAATTACTGTAACTAATAATAAAAATGGTATATTACGACCTTTGATTAAAAACCCCTCTAAGCTTTCGGTATATAAATGTGCCGTTGATTGATAAATCCATTGATCCAGAGTCAATTCAACCATTACTGGTTGGCAAATGTTAAACTATACGTTAAACAAGTGGAAGGGGTTAACTTAGTTGCCCCTAGAAGCAATTTTCAAACGTTCGTGGAATTCTCAACGGGGCTTTAGCTAATGATTTTTTGGATTCCAATTTGGTTAAAACGGCTCTAAACTTTAAATGTTATATACCTTATCATCATACGTCTTGTAAATCAATAGTTAGTGGTGTTAACCCTTCTATTTCTGAGGAGGAAATGGGAATAAACTTTTCCTCTAATATCGTTCATGCTAGGATTCTCTCTACCAGAAGAATTGTGTATAAGAGGTCTATGGAAGATGGACCTAGATCGACAGTCCCTTCTTCAATCATTATAACTTTCTCGGGAACAATTATTCCTCTCAAAGTTTTTCTTTACAATAATGTCTTTTATCCTAAGCTTTTCATAGAGAGAATGACAATGCAATAATTGTCTAAATTACGGACGCAATGCCAATAATTGTAAATCTAATTGTAGGTGCAATAAGTGTGGAGATGATTTGCATAAGGATAATTCAGGTCCTCATTCTTGTTCTGTACTAAAGTGTAGATTTTGTAAGGACCATCATTCCTCAAACGTGTCAGGTGTCCCGGTTAATGAGAGAAAGTGTCAGGAATTTATAAGACAATCTCTCATTAGGAAGACAATGGCTTCTCATAATGTTTCGTTTTATGAGGCTCTAAGGGCCTTCCCAATAAAAAAGAAAGATAAAGAAATAACAATCCTTACTCCATTTTGTCTTATGAGGAACCCTTTCTGGATTTCTCTCCTAGGAACTTTTGCCACTGTCGGGTATAGATAGTGACTCTACTGGGTTTTCGCCTATTAATGATTCATCTCGTCTAACATATTCGGACATAATAAAAAGAACCTCTAAGAAAAAAGGCCTTTTTTAAAAGCGTCTAATAGGGACAATTCTTCTCCTGAAATCTTTGATTTTGGTTGTGAACAATCATTGTTCACTCATTCGCAAAAACCTTCCCCAACTGCTTCTTCACAAGAAATTCCCGCCTCTAGTGGCACAATATCTTCAGTAGTGCACTCCCCTCGGACTATCCCGAGAATATCAATTGGTGGTAAAATTAATTGGAATTCTTCACAGATTAATAAAAGGAGACTTGTGGATTCAGTTCAAAGAGAATTTTCTAACTCTAATGACTCCTTAGTGGATAAAATTGTTAAATTGGTGGAGTCAGCTCCGCCGAAATCTTTTGAATTATTATTTTCAAATGCGTTTCATATTCTCAATTTTCGTTTAGGTTCAGTTAATTCTTAGCCTTCTCTTTTATTTCTTAATGTAATTCGCACATTATTCATCATTCTTCATCTTCTTCATTCCATTCTTTATTCTATTCTCAATCTAATTTTTTCTTCATTCGTTTTGCTATTTATCCAATAATGCAATAATCAATTTTGTGTTATTATTTTTCTCCGGATGTTCTTTTTATTTGTAAAACTTGGTTCTCGCCCAAAACAATTTTCTCTCATTCTAAATATACCTGCAATAGATTAGATAGACAGGATCATCATGGGGATTGCCATTTTTACTAAACATAATATTGTTCTTAGTAGAGTTAATGTTAGTCTGCAGTGTGACTCACGGATTCAGTACATTTTTATAAAAATTTCAAATATCTCAATTTTTTTCCTTTATATTCCTCTTCAGGTTCACATATCGTCCCACTTTTTAACAGCTATTTTGAATAAACTTAAGCCTTATATCATTCTGGGTGATTTGAATGGAAATAATCCCTTTTGGGGTAGGAGTGCGTCTAATCATAACGGTAATATCATTTTTGAATTTAAACTGATAATAGTATTATCCTATTGAATAATACATCTCCCACTAGAGTTTCCTCTCCTAGTCAACAAAGTAGCTCGGTTGATCTTACTTTTGTCTCTCCGGATGTATATTCCAAAATGGAATGGTCTATGTTGATCCTCATCACCTTCCGATATTTCTTAGAGTAAATATGTACAAATTGACTTATCGGTAAATAATTTCCTATATTCTCCCAGAAGGAATTTAAATAGGGCTGATTGGATTGGTTATTCAGAATTTTGTAATTCTTTTGATCAATCTGTGGTCAATTATGACTCTCTAATTGATATCATGTCTGAGGCTTCGGCTAGATTAATTCCAAATAAATCTCAATTCAGAATGACTTCGCCGAGTCCGTGGTGGGATTCGGAATGTTTTGATCTGTTTGAAAAACCTGTAAGAGATTTTATAGGATTTTTAGGAAAACAGATACTGATCTCGCATATCTGAAATATAAACAAATAGCGGCTCTTGTTTGTAAGACCATCATTAATTAAAAAAAAGGGTTTGTTTTAAGAATTACTGTCAATCTCTTTCAAGTGAATCTAATATTTCAGAGGTTTGGTCTAAGGTCAAAAAATTCATTAATTCTAGACTGGGGAATAAACGTTAAACTATTTCTGATTTATGTAAAGAACAATTTATGGATGATCTGGCACCTATCAATTTTTACAGCCGCTTATATATGATAGGGAACTCTCCCATCTGTCAACTAAACCGTTTGAATGGAATGAGTTGTTGGTAATTAGGACAAATTTAAAGGATTCTGCTACTGGTGTTGATGATATCTCTTATTCCATGATTTTTCATCTTCCACTTAAATACTTATACAAATTGTTGGGTTTTTAATGAATTTCTAAAGTTAATGTGTATTCCTGAAAGTTGGAAAACTTTTAAAATATTTCCTTTGTTAAAATCTGGTAAGGATCCAAATATATTTTCCAGTTATAGACCTATTGCCATATCCTCGTGTATGCGTAAAACCTTTGAACATCTCATTAAGTTACGTTTGGAGTGGTGGGTGAAATCTGATGGTATTCTCCCATCATGTCAATTTGGGTTCCGTAAGGGTTATCAAACCTCAGAATGTATCCTTCATCTACATAGTGATGTTATTAGGTCTTTTGTTAACAAGGTGTGGTGTGCAACTATCTTCCTGGATATTAATAAAGCGTATGACTGTTCTTCCTGTTTTGTGTTCTTTTCTTGATAAGCTCAGTTTTCCTTCTATATTTATTAACTTCATTTATAATCTCATTGGTTTTAAAAAATTCAGTTAGCCCATGATTCTTCCACGACACGATTTTCCTGGATTGGGATTCCGCAGGGTTCGGTGTTGAGTCCAATTATTTTAAATTTAATATCAGTAAGTTACCATACTTTGTCTCTTTTGGTAAACTTCTTATGTATGCTGATGATATTACGTTATATTGTTATGGGAATAGCAATTCAGAAGTATTGAATCTCCAAATGGATTTTAATCGTGTAGTTTTGTATTTGGAATCAATAGGTTTGTCATTGTCCATTGCTAAATGTAACATACTTATTTTTTCTAATAAAAGAATCACTCCTACGTTTAATATTTCTTTCAATAATGTTTTGGTTCCGATTAGAAAGCAGGTAAAATTTTTGGGTATCTGGTTTCATTTTGGGTATCTGTATTCTAAATTAAAATTTGATGTTCATGTCAATCACTTGAATAATAATTGTATGGCTAGACTTAATAACCTCAGATGCCTATCTTCCACATATTGGGGAGCAGATCCGACTATTTTGTTTCTTTTTTATTGGTCGTATTATAGTGATAGTAATTCTGATATATTTAAGAAAATCTGTAGGATTCAATATTCGGCGATCAGACATTGCTTGCGTTGGATGAAATCTTCGCCTACTAGAGCTATTTTAGTGGAAGCAGGGGAACCTCCGTTGAATTTTCATTCCTTAGTGTAAAATATATGTAAATATATGTTAGTGTAAAGGTATTTTATCGTAATTCTTCTCTAATTGCAAAACTCATTTCTTTGGGGGATCTATTGACTACGCATTCGTTTAGGAAAAACAAACCCCTTCCTCTATTCCTACAATCTTTCAAAAGAGTTAGTCAGGTAATTAAAAATATTCAGTTGGGGATGAACTTTCCTTGTTTTGAGATTCCATATTCGTCTAATATTTATATTAAAATTAGATTGAATATTAAATTATTTGATGTTTATAATCCCAACCTTTTGTATTATGATTCTTTTATTGATTTCAAGCACAAAGTTTATTTTAATCATATGGAATTTTACACAGATGGATCTGCCCTCAAGGACTTACACTCCTATACGATTGGTGTTTTTTGTTCGAATTCGAGATTTAATTTCTCAGCGAAACTTCCTAGTTTTTGTAATATTTTTTATGCGGAAGCCTTGGCAATACTAAAATGTGTTGAATTGATTATATTAGGGTATAATCTCTCGATTATTTTCTCTGGTGCACGTCGTGTTTTAACCAGGTTGGATAATCCTAATCTTGGGGAAAATTCCTGTCGTATAATGAATGCCATTCGAGGTAGGGTTGCTTAGGCCCTGGACAAAAATATAAATATTAAATTTTGCTGGATTCCGGGTCATTCCGGGATTCCAGGCAATGATAAAGCTGATTCACTCACAAAGGGAGCACATCAGCAACACAAGGTACTAGTGAAACTTCATTACTCTGTGTTTATTCCATTGTTTAATGACGAATTATTCTCTCTTTGGCTATCCGCATATTCGGATTTATCAATTCGACCGGGAAGGAATTATTTTAATTGCTTTCCAAAGGTTCAAGTTTCTCCATGGTTTGATAAATTTAATATTACGCCTAGAAAAATTATATCTTCAATTTCTCGAATGAGGTTGCGTCATGGATCTTTTCCAGTCCATCTTTTCCGTATTGGGGTTAAGGACGATCCCTTTTGTCAGTGTGATCAAATTGGTGATCTTAATCATATCGTATTGGAATGTTCTCTTTATTCCAATAATGTTAACATTTTCTATAATTCGTTAATTCAACATAAGGTGGACTTTCCTGTTAACATGGGTTCAATTCTTGTATCTCTTTCAAAAGATATCTGTTTTAATATAATGGATTTTCTTAATCATTCTTCGATCAATATGTAATATTTACAATGAAATAAATCTTCATCAATTCTCCTGATATAATTTCCTAGTTCATTCCTAAATGTCGGTGATGGGCTTTCAAAGCGGAAATATTCCGACTTTAATAAGCAAGAAGAAGAAGAAAGAACGTTTTTAATATAAGACACTTATGCAATACTGAAGAAAACTTATAACGCAAGGCAGTAAGAGCTACTACCAAAACGTATAGACGAATAGCTCCAGTCACTTCTCTGCGGGAATCATTAGGATGGCCATGACTCGCAATGAGAAGAAATGTACGCCGTTTGAAGATATGGCTAAGATACGACAGGGACAAGTTGCTTTGAAAGAACTAGGCAATCAACTACTGCATGTATCTCGCTGTCATTGAAGAAAAAACAAATATCAGCTCAAAGTTTCTGCAGTTAATACAGATGTTGGTAAATACGCATTTATGTATAGGACAATAAATGATTGGAACAAGGCCAGCGATGAGGAATTAGAAAGACTTCTGAAGAAAATCGAGGTGAATGCAATGCCGAACTGATATTTTATGCAATATTGATTTTATTTCCTAATATAATATCTATATTATTATATTAGAAAATAATATAATATTATTATCTTTACTTTTCTTCTCTTTATTTAGTATTAGTATTGATCACAGATAAATAAAGCTGTACTATGTCTTATCACATTTAAGTTGTATGTATCAAATTCAATAAAGAAATAATAATAAATGAAAAAAAACAAAGGATTATATAAAAATCTGTTTCTGGAATTCTATTTCTAAATGCAAATATTTTCTGATATTCTAACAATAATTTAAATATGTTGAATCTACAAATTTATTGTAATATTGTATTAATGTTTATTAAAAATATACTACTACGAGGAGTACTAGTTTTGTTGACTAATTAGTATTACGTACTTTATTTCACGTACATACTTGATATTTCAAAGTGTTATATATTTAACTAGTATATGAAGAGGAGCACCAAATTCACATATTTAACTGAATCGTAGACGGCAAAATATGGCTATTAAAAACATAAATTACCATATAAAACTTCTATAATAATAATATTTAAAGAAACAGAGATCCTCCCGTTAAACAAAACACATAAGTATGAACTAGCATTTTTACATTTTACATGTAAAAATGCATTTTACATTGTACAAAATAATAAATAAACATATAGATGTGAATATTGAGTACCTTATTAATAGCGAAATTTATTAGTATGAAACAAGAACCAAATCCACATAGAATTTATAATAGAACAAAGTAAAGAAGACATCGCAATGAATGCGGTAAGAGAACTTAATGAACTACCACACTCCATAAAAGGTACGACATCAACAGTTAGATGTAAAAGATTAGCTAAATTGTATTTCAAAAACCTTAGAAATCAATGTTATAATAGATATATGTGATAATACTTATTTTTGATTGGTTACCTGTGGACTTACTATTTGTAGAAGTATTTCTGTATTAATTCTATTATTTTTGTTACTTTGCATTAGTGTTGTTACTTTTGTTTTTATGTTATTTTTGTATTTTTATTTTACTTTTGTTACTTTGGTATTAGAATGATTTATCAAGAATGATTATTTATATTGGATAAATAAGATCAATTTTGAACAGAGCGTTACTTTTCGATGCAATAATAATAACTTTTAGTTACGGATAGGCATTTATATGAGATGTATCTGTTATTTTTTTTATTCGCATGTTTATTTAAATATATGACAGAAAAGTAAATATTCCATAAGAAATTGTTCTCCTTTTTTTTTCATTTTGCTACAAAAACGCTCATCACAAGCAGTAAATATTAAAAGGCAAACGTTAGAATCAAAAACATATACAATTTGCACCAACCCATAAAAATATTATTAACAAGTGTTTTCGTATTAGTTCTATTATTATTATTTTTTTAATTCGGAAGATGCAGATGGTTGCACTACGTCATTGAAATTCCTTTCTTAACCTTACTTTGCCAACTCAATTCGCATCAAAATCCATATTGCAATTTAATGTGAAAATTTTTAAATAATTAATTATTGTAAAAATGGTTTTGGATTTAGATTTATTTCGTCCGGAAAAAGGGGGAAATCCTGATAAAATTCGTGAAAATCAAAGAAAACGTTTCGCTGATGTAAAACTTGTGGATGTTGTAGTGGACAAAGACACACTTTGGAGACAATTAAGGTTCAAAGCCGATGAGTGGAATAAATTAAAAAATAAATGTAGTAAAGAAATCGGAGAAAGAATGAAGAAAAAGGAACCTCTTGGAGATGAGAGTGAAAATGTTCCAGATGATTATGTATCGAAATTAGCTGAATTAAATTTAAATGATTTAAGCAATTTAAAGATTAATCAAATAAAAAAGGTATATTTATGTTTGTAGTAATTTAAGAGATAGCCTTATATATGTTGGATTTATTTATTGAATTATTTACTCTTATTTTAGTTACGTGTTTTAATAGATAAAGCTGTAGAAGAAAATGACAGGCAATTGATTCAAACAGAGAAGGAAAGGAACGATGCTCTAAAAGAAATAGGAAATCATTTACATGATTCAGTTCCAATTGATGACAATGAAGATAATAATAAGGTGGAGCGAATGTTTGGAGACATAGAAACGAGAAAGAAATATTCTCATGTAGACCTTATTCACATGATTGATGGTAAGAAAACTTTCACTTTAAATACAATACGTCTTGTAAGTCGTTTAATTTTACAGGGATGTGTATCACCTATCACTGCTTGTACTGGTACTAAAATTTTTGTCCCAGTTGTGATTATTTCTAATGACTTTGTTTCTTCTCCCTTTTAATAACATGGCAGGTACATTTTAATTTGTAAAAATAAATATTACCTACTTCAAATTGGAGTTCGAGTACTTGAATTTTTGCGAGGAGATTTAATCCCCTATCACTACTAGTACCGACACTGACTGGTACTAAAATCTTTCCTTGGTGATACCTGGTTCTCCTATTTCTTGAAGGCTTTCTTACTTTATATGTTTTATCTTCTTCTTCTTCGTCCAACGTCGTGGCCGACGTGTGGTGACTCTATGGAGGATGTTTCTGTGGTGCAGGGCG
>WYDF02286012.1:0-16673 GCA_009867245.2 Adranes taylori
ATAAAAGAGGATCTATGTATATTATCTACGGGCTTCTAAACTGCTCAACCGAATTCGATCAAATTTTCAGGAAACATTTAACATAGTATAGTGGGTTATTCTGTGAATATTTTTTAAAATATTCACAGAATATTTCCGTAAATATTTTTTTAAATTTTCGTAGCGCTTGTAATTCTATTTGAAATGATATTCCACATGATGGGTCTAACTCTGATTGTGTCAAAGATATGACCCTTAATAACTTAAAATTTCGCAACTTGTCTCTATGGCAACCGACATTCAATAATCAATTATAATTATGTAAGGTTTACATAATAGCTCATATATGCAAAGTTACAGGAAAAATTATTTTACGTTGTATGAGACATATACACTGCTTTCGCAATTGAATAAATGTTGTTATCAGTGATTTGTCTTTGGATTAATCGGCAAGTGTTTCTTTCCAAAAATTTTTCTAGAAAGTATATGTTATCACAGGCAATGCTGCGCTTTGTACAAAATGGAAAAGGGATTTTGGCTTAATGTAAAAATTACTAATTGCTTAATTTCCGCAGCAAACAAAGTGCACCCAAAAATATATGGTACGAAGTCCCCCTTGAACCCTTCCCATAGTTAGGAGTGTGGGAAGGGTTCAAGGGGGATTTTAGTAGGAATTTATGCTCGGGATGCAATGCATGCCTCATCCGAAGTCTGCTGATAATAGACCCTATTCCTTTACAACATCAATTTTTACAAAATGTTTGAAATGGATTTTCCTAGGAAACTTGCCATTTTTGCCTAAATTTGTTAACAGGAATAGAATTCCTTTATATTAGGAAAAAGCGCACAAGTAATATGCACTTTTTGACGCAACACAACGGCAGATAAAATGGGTCTGCGTATGTCGGAACTAGGTTACGTCATGTCGCTCTGCTCTCGAAACTTGCAGAATCACGTCTTGTAATTCTGAGTAAAACATATCATGTCTTTATATATTAGTTGAATAAAACTGCTAAATAGTTATGTTACTTCATTCGAGAAACTGTTTATAAACGTTCAAATTGATTTTAAAAAACCAGGTAAGAATCCATGCAATCCATACATATAAAACACAAATAAACAATTTTCAGACTAATATAAATAGGACATGTGGTGGAATAGTTAAGCACTGGATTCGTAATCCATTTGCAATGATGTTATTGAAAAAGCAGACAGTACTGAAGACGGATTTCACCAAATTCCAGAAATACATCTACTCTTACCTGGCTTTTTTAAATTAATTTGAATATTCTAAACGTCTATAAGCAGTTTTTCGAATAAATTAACATAACTATTTAAAACAAGTAGTCTGATGCTGCGTAATAATTCTGATTACATATTTGAATTCAGGACACAAAAATGCACTAGAATTACTGTTTAGATATCTTGTGAGAAAAATAATGTCGACCAGTGTAATTAAATCAGAATCTGTCGACAAATCAGGATTTATTTTAGACAAATTTTAAATTATGTATTTAATACTTTTCAATGATTATAAAATTTAGGAGTATTTCTTTTTATTTCTGCTTCTTAAAACATTAGGCTATACTTTTTACAAACACCCTGTGTTGAAAATGTTAGTATTTGCATCAATAAAAATAATTTGTTTATTCTATTCTTCGAAAAGTATTCAACAAAGATGTTTGCGTAGAAGTTTAATTAAAGTAAATTAATATCCATTTGACGAGAGCAAAGTAAAAAAAATTAGCGTTTCATGCTTTTTTTCTGTAATTAGTCTTGCGGAAGTTTAAACAACGTTGATGGAAATTTTATTTGGAGTAATTTTAATGGATTCGTTTTAGTGTTTTCCGCATTTTTTGTGTTCGAGATTCCTAACGGTCCTATTCTCTTGTCGCAAACAAACAGGGATAGCAAATTGCAGCAATAACTCAAAATTACTTATTTGTGTATTTTATTTATACAGTGCGAATAAACAAGATACTTTATTCTTGCGTCATGTTAAGTTAAGAATCAAGTACATCAATGAATTTTTGTTTCACAAACACAATGTTCTTTATAGATATATGTAATGATATTGTAATATACGCAATTAATTTTTTTTTTGTATCATTTATAAAATTCATATTGAATACAATTCTAGACCACGTAAAGAAATCAGTATAACACATCAGTGCAAACTATTTATACGCATTTCGAAGAGGTGACCCAAGGAACAATTTACAATAATACCAAATTTTTGTAAATAATTTTTTCTTATTCAAAAGTTTAAAAGAAAGTCGTATTTCTCGGTGTCAGTACGTATGTACGTACGTAACGTATAGCTGTACGTTTAAGAATTACTCCTAACCTATTGGACCGATTTGCATGAAATTTGGTACACAGGTACACATAAGAATTTTTTTTTATAAATTAAATATGACGGAAATGCGCCATTTTTTCACAAAAAAAAAAATCAGTTTTTAAACTAGGAGGCTGAAATTTTGCACACATATAGTGGCTCGTATTATGCGTCAAAGAATAGAAGTTCAATATCTCTGTCTTACACAGAACGCGACGTTGCTACGTTCAAAGTTTGAAAATATTTTTAAACATATCTCATAAACTCTAAAGATAGGACATTCAAATAAAGTTTGTTTATAGTCTACGTGCCCCTTCGATTTTATTTGAAACATTTTTTTCTAAAATTATAACAACATATATAGTGGCTGTTCTTTTTTAAATACTTTGCGGTCAATTTTCTCGAAAAGTTTCGCAGTAATTTTTTTAATTTCTTGTATCGAAAGCTCCTTTAATATTTAAGGGATTTAGTGAGTTTAAAAAAGACACAACTTTGTATCGGAGTAACTTGACCTTGAAAAAAATTCTCCCTAAATACCTCGGTTCCTATGAGAGTTGGAAAAATGAAAAAGGAAAAATGAGAAAGGTAGCATATGTATGTCTAAGAAGCCTCAATTGTACCAATACGAATAACTGAATATACTGAACTGATTTTGAGCTATAAAAATTTTTACAGAAAACTTTTTAGTAACACTCTATATCTTTTTATAGTTTTCAATAGCCCTTGTAATTCTGTTTCAAATGACATCACACATGACGTGTCTAACTCTTATGGTTTAAAACATATGACCCTTAATAACTTAAACTTGTCGCCATGACAAACGGCATTCAACAGTCATATAAACATGTTACATAAAGAAAACAAGCCACCAATGGGACGAAGCAGCAGGAGAGCGTTACCAAGTTTATAAATATTCTTTATTTACATATTTTCAATTAGTCTAGATTTGATATTTGATTTGACTTTCATTCTATCACACACTATTTTGTAATTATATTATAATTTTATGTTTGTAAAAATAAAGTTTTTAAAAACGAAACTTACAAAGCCTTAAAGTTATTTGGTGTAGTCAGTAGGATATTGGGAAACGGTCATTTTTAAAGTCTTTAAAGACTTTTAAAGTCTTATTTCCAACAAAAAACCTATTTTTTTTAAACATCCGAGTTCTAACTGCTGCGACGCATAATTCAGTGAATGAAGAGCATATTGGTCATCTGGAAAATTTGTCGCGGTATACGATAAAATAAAATTAGATTTTTATTTCGCAAAATTTCGCTTAACTAGGAAATTTTGCGATCGCAATATATTTAATTTCGTGAGTGCCTGTAGCAGATTCGAAAACTTGAGCCTCAAATCAACTTCAAAACCAACGAGGGAATATCGATTGGCGTAGAAGATCGCTGGATGCGATAATAGTGGAACGACGTTGTTGCAACATGAGATTCCAATGGGCATAAGAAGGCATACACTACTGTAAGTGCATTTAATGTCTTTCAGAGGTTCTTTTAATAACAAAATTAGTTGTGTAAGTTCTGATTCTGACTCAGATACCTGTCTAGACTCACCATCCACTTCAACAATTTATAATAAATTAAGTCATATAAGGCATAGATCTCGATTTCCTATTACAATGGCTCATGCAAATAATAATCCTATTCCTACACTTAAATCCAAGTATTTAAAAATGATGCCAGATTTTAAAGGAGAACGTGAATTATTACCTAAATTTATAGAAAGTACTGCATTATCTATGCTTACTAATGATTTTCAATTAGAAATGACACAAATGAAACAAAATTCATTCAAACAAAGTAATTCAAGTAATACTTCAAATAATTCATTTTATAGAAAAACCTACTATTAATAAATTCCGTAGTGCTCAGAATTATTTTAAAGATAATAAAAAACCTTTAAGACAAATGACTACTCCTATTCAACATAGTAGTAATAATCAAAATTTTAATCAAAACTTTGATCAAAATATAAATAGATTTAATTCCACAGCGAATCAAACAAACTCTTTGACAAAACCTACTTCTATGAGTATTTCTACATGCAATACGTTTGCAAAACTAACTTTTCAACCTCATAGACAATATTATAAAAATCAACATAATATAGAGGCTGAAGAATTAAATAATTTACATTTAACAGAAAATTCGGATATTGTTGAAGAAACTGATATTCCGAATCCTTTTTTAGAGGAACTGAACCAAAACTCATACAGTTGATGACCTAAAGAGATAATAAAAGTTAATTACCGTATACAGAATTTCCAAAAAATCTTAGAGTATTAATTGATATCGGAAGTACAAAATCTTTCGTTAATCATAATATTGCTAAAAAGTACTTTTCAGATAGAATTCAAATTGATCCATTTCAAATTTCTACAGCCCATGGTATTTCTACAAAAATTATAGTACCACTATATCATGTTCTAATTTCTTTAAAGTAAAGAAAAAATTAGATTTAAAATTTCATTTATTTAATTTTCACGCAAATTTCGATCTTTTACTTGGATTAGATAATTTAAAACTACTAAATGCGAGCATTGACCTACATAAAAATGTAATTATGACAACGAACTCTGTAAATGCTTTAAATTATTACGAAACACCAAAAGATTTGTCAACAGTTAATTCATGCCACACTTCAGATGTTAAAAATAAACATCTGTTGGTATGTAAGGTACCACCCAGGACTGAAAAAGTCATTACGATTAAAGTAAGAAATGTAAAAGATGGTGATTGTGATTCCTCATTTGCGCACCGAGAATTTAGAGATTCCAGAATGTGTAACAAAGGTTAGTAACTATGAAGCATATTGTACTGTGTTCAATCGCTCAGAGCAGTCATTAAATTGTAAATTAGGTCCAATACAGGTAGAAAGTTTCAATAAATATGAAACTAGTTCTACACCAAATTTAAACAATTTTAATATTGAAAAAATTGTTTTTGATCCTTCTTTAATTCGGACTGGTAATATGAACCCCAAAGAAAAGAGTGGTTTTAAATCTAGTGAAAGAGTATTCAGATCTATTTCACACAAAAGATATAATTTTAACTTTTACTAATAAAATAAAACATTCTATCTAAACTACGGATGAAATTTCCATATTTACAAAGTCCTACAGATATCCCCAAATTCATAGGGATGAAGTAAGAAAACAAATTAATGAGATGTTAGAACAAAAAATTATTCAACATTCTCTCTCCTTGGAGTAGCCCTTTATGGGTTGTGTCCTAGAAATTGGAAGCCTCTGGCAAACAAAAATGGTGCTTGGTTATTGATTTTAGACGTTTAAATGATAAAACAATTAATGTTAAATACCCCCCTGCAGAATATAGTTGACCTGTTAGATAAGTTGAGATTTTCATTTTTAGATTTAGCTTCTGGTCCACCAGATTTAAATGTCTAAAGAAGAGATTGCAAAAACGGCTTTTTGTACCGAAGATATTTACGTATGCCATTTGGGTTAAAAAATGCACCCTCAACATTTCAACGGGTTATAGATCTAATTTTAAGGGGAGTACAAAATGAAAAATGTTTAGTACAAGTCTGCAAGGAGATGTAGAAAGATTAAGAGACGTTTTTGATAGATTAAGAAATTCTAATTTCAAAATACAGGTGGATAAATGTGAATTTTTCCGGTAGGAAGATTCATATCTAGGTCATGTAGTTACATCTAATGGTGTGTAACCAAATCTTGATAAACTGAAAGTAATACAAAATTATCCTATTCCCAAAAGTAATAAACAAATTAATGGTTTCTTAGGTATACTATGATACTATAGAAAGTTTTGCTAAATTAGCAAAACCTTTAACAAAATGTTTAAAGAAAGGAAATGAAATTAATATTCACGATCCAGAATATATTAATTATTTTAATTTATGTAAAAATATGCTAATAAATGAACCAATTTTACAATATTCTGATTTCACAAAACCTTTTGTATTAACTACAGATGCTACAAATTTTGCTCTTGGCGATGTATTATCTCAAGGTAAAATAGGATCAGATTTACCAGTAGCCATACTCTAGTCGTACGTTAAATGATTCTGAAACGAATTATAGCACAATTAAAAAAGAACTCTTAGCAATTGTTTGGTCAGTCAAGTACTTTATTTAGACCCTATTTTGGTAGGAGATTTATTATAGTAACTGATAATTTTTTTTTAAACCTTTTCAGTGGATATTTTTATTAAAAGAACCAAACTCTAAATTGGTATGATGGCGTCTAAAGTTAGAGGAATTTCAGTTTGATATAATTTATAAGAAATGTAGATTAAATGGGAATGCTGACACATTATCGCGTATTCCTACTAATAATTTGAATAATTTAAATAATAATACTCCTAATAATACAATGTTTGATTATATGGAAGAATTTAATACACATTTTAATCCCGAAATAAATTCTAATACAAATATACAAAATAATGCTCAAACCGATAATCAATCAATTTGCGTAGAAATTGGTGATGAGCAGATGTTACTGGATGAAGAACAAGAGACAGACGGAAATACGATACATACTAGTTTAGAAAATCCGATCCTAGGAATTCCAATTATAAATAGTCCTATTAACTATAGAAAAAATATCTGAAGTGCATTTCGTTCCTTCAGAAACAAAGTTAATAAATTTGTATAAAACTAAGATGAGAATGCTAGTTCAATTTTCAAAGAATAATTTTGAAGAAGTTATACAATTTATAAAACAATTTATTAAACTGAAATATTACTAATATTTTGAAAATGATATTTATGAAAAATGTAGTAATGTACTTCAAAAATTCTGAAATATTGATGGTAGAATGTGCTAGTAAATTGTTAGATGTTATAGAGGATGATGAAATTTATAATATTATTGATAATAATTATCACACGGGATAAACAAATCATAGAGGTATTGATGAAACAGAGAAAAGAATTAAAACTATCTATTATTGGCCTAATCAAAGAAATTCTATTCAAACTTATATAAATAATTGTGAAATTTGTCAATTAAGAAAATATGATAGGAATCCTCCAACAATTCAATTCAACATCACTCCTAAATAAGTGAAGCCATTTCAAATAATACACATAGATAGTGTATCTTTAGAAAATTCTAAATTTCTGTCTATTGTAGACTCCTTTTCTAACTCTTTTGTAGACTCATAGACTCATTTTCTAAGTATGGTCAAATGTATAAACTAAAATAATTTCAGCCAATGGTCCTGAATTTAAAAATTCAATTATTAGAGAATTCTTAGAATCTCATAAAATAAAAATTCATTTTATCAGTTTTCAACATAGTGAAACTAATGGAATTGCAGAAAGATTTCATTCCACTATCATTGAACATATTCGATTATTTAATAATCAAATTCAATATAAAAAAGAATCGATAGAGGTAAAAATTAATTATGCTTTACTTGCTTATAATAACTCAATTCATTCAGTAACAGAACTTAGACCATATGAAATTATTACGGGTAATTTAGAGAATAAATCTCCATTTGGTTTAGGTCTCGATAAACAAATACCTAATAATTATATTATAAATCATAAGGATAAAATTAAATTGTTGTATAATAAATTAAATACTAAAATACAAGAGAACAAAGAAAAGGTAATTAGAAGAATTAATAAAGATAGAGAATCCTTAAAAGATATTTCTATAAAACCACAATCTAAAGTATTTGTAAAAAATAAACTAAAACAAAGTAAAACTTTAAATAAATATAAGAAATAGACAATTAAGTCTATTAATAAAAATTTAAAAACGGCTAAGATAATTCCTAAACATCCTAATACTACTGACAATATTCATTTATTCAATGTTAAAAAGCCTGAAATAAAGAACATAACAGAGAATCCAGGACTTCTGCCGATAAATCTCGGACAGGCGAAATAACAACGTACACAGCATACGTTTGTACATTATTATAATTTAGAAGTTATTTATAATGAATTTGTTAGTTTAAATATTCAGTTAGAAAAGCTTAGAAATACTATTATTAATAACTGCATTTTCTGTTGAAGCAAACAAATATGTTAGAATGATTACCTATATTAAGTCATTGGTTAGAAATAAGTTAGAAAATATTAATATTAATAGTTTTAAGAGCAACAGATCTAAAGGAGGCCTGATAAATACTTTATGTAATATTATTAAGTCTGTAACAGGTAATCTAGATGCTTCTGATGGTGAACGATATGAAAAAATATTGTTACACATAAATGAAAATCTAAAACAGTTTCATGAACAAATAAAATGGCAATATTCTATTAATAAGGAAGTTATAAAAATTTTTAATTCTACAATAAATTATATACAGTACAATGAAAATTTATTAAAAACTAGAATTTTGATATTAAATGAATTTATTAAAAATACTGCTACTGATGTAGAAATCCTTTTTAGATAAGATTTATTTTACCAATTAATAAGTTTATATTCATCTCTTTTAAATTTATTACAAGATTCATCAATTACTTTTTGTAAATCTGGTATTTTACACCCAAGCATAATAAAATATAAATAGTTATTTAACAAATTACAAATGATATCTTTATCTTATAAGGAAAAATTACTATTCGAGGTAAAAATTGAAAATATTATTGATTTTGAATCTATTATTAAAATTTATTGTAACAGTGATAAAAATCAGATTACCTATTTTCTATTCGTATCCGTTAATTATGAAAAATTGTTAGATTTATATTATTTGCTACCCATTCCTACGAAAGTGGGAATCAGAATTTTATACGGTTCTTCCAAATTTTTTTTATTTCTTAAAGTCAAATGATGACGAAATAAAGCCTCTAACTGATATGTGCATGAAATGTAGAATTTTCCAATGCCCTAATTATTTACAATCAAATTATTACACACAATGTGAAAAACAAATATTACAAGGCAACTCAACAAAGTGTCAACTTGTTAAATTAAACATACAACAAAATAATTTAGAATAGATTCCTGAAATCAACCAGAATTTAGGTGTCTTTCCTAAAATAGAAAGAATAAAGTTGCAAAGTATCCAAGAAACTGAAGATAAGTTGTTAACATATTTAATTAAATAAAATCCTTGTAAGTTATTTTTAAAATAAAAGAAATTATCTTTCAAGAGAAATCATATGGAATACCACTTGTTAACAACAAAAAGAAGAAAAACTTCTAATTTCAGTATTGAACTAAAAAATTTTAATGTACGAGAAATCGACCTAAATTCACCTGTTCCAGTTTTCGAATCAACATATGAATTTCACAAACCAAGTGTATGGACCATCATATTATATATTGGTATAATTGTAGCTATAATTGAGGAGTTGGGTGCAAGAAGGGACCTTCTCGAGAAGTGCCCCTTTTGATATTACTGGTGGGGCTTCGTATTCCTACCAAACTGCGCACCACGTCTTAGTTCCGAAAAAAAATCACAGATGGCAGGAAACTTTAAATAATCAGAACATGAAAGTGCCCTTCTTGCAAAGTATCGTGTTGATACCATGTAGCGGATGTGCGTAGGCGCACATGTCATCACAGTCATCTGAGATAACCTGTCCATTGTTTTGTTTACCGACTTGTTTTTAATTAGAGATTAATTAAAATCTATTTCATTATATTTTATTTCAAATCAGCTACATTATATTTTATAATGGAATTAGATAATTATTCTGAAGTGAGTGATGATGTCATTGGTGGCGAAAAGAGTTCTACTGAATATATTAAAAAGCAAAACAATGTAGAACGTAAGAAAGTTCAGTGTAAGTATAGTAGTTTAATAGAAAGTTTTAAGTGTTTGTGGAATGCAAATATTAACAAATTAAACAAAAACTCCGACCAAAGTTACAAATCTACATCTGGAGCTATTATTCCAGGTAAAAAGTTTAAGGCAGTAAATTATAGTTGCACTATAAAATGTTATCAAAACTTACTAGACTTTCAAAAAGTGTTGTGTCAAACGTTCTGGAGTGAAGGCAATAACGCTCTCCAAGACACATTTCTCACTTCAGTTTTGGTGCCAGAACCTCTTAAAACCAAAACAAACAATACAAAAATTGCCCGCCGAGCAACCTATTGGAAATGTAATTTGTAATTTGGGGATCTAACTTACGAAGTTAGCAAAAAAAAATGGTGATTGTTTTATTTAATATAGGCTCTAAAAGAATCCGCATTATTAAGTTTAAACTTCTAAACGGCAATAATATTATGACCGAGAATCGTGGTAGTCATTCAAACCGACCAAGTAAAATCTCCGAAGATGTGTGGGCTTTGATTAAAAGTCATTGGAAGTCCATACCTCACAGAGAGTCTCATTATTCTGCCAATAAAAGCAAAAGATTATATTTTAAGGCTCAATATCAATAAGTTGTATAAATCTTTTTTAGATTTCTCACGGACCAAAAGTACTGAAGCATGTAGCATGACCTACAATACCTATTTCAGATATATGCGAGAAAATGCTATATACTCCTTTCGCTTACCGAGGACTGACGTGTGTGATTTTTGTTCCAAACATGAAGCGAATCCTGAAACCCACAGAACGGAATATTTATTACATTAAAGGAGAGTAGAAGCATACAAAAGGATTAACGCTGCGTACATTCCTAAGGCAAAAACAAATGCTGAGTTACTGGTGATTGAATTTGATTATGCTCAAAACCTTCCATTTCCTCATCTAAATGTTACTAGCCAATTTTACAAGAGGCTTCTTTGGATGTATGTCTTTAACATCCACAACCATTCGACAGGAGACAGTACATTCTACTATTTTTTTGGAAAACGAGGGGAAAGAAATGTGAATTCAGTATGTCCCTTCTTATACGACTTTCTTCCTCGTAAAATGCGTGGTGGCGCAAAAAAAATCGTCCTTTTCTCTGATGCAGCTGGGGGACAAAATAAAAACGACACATTAGTTAATTTTTACGCCTGGTTTTCAAGAATTACTAAAACAGAGATTGACCATGTTTTTCCGGTTAGGGGTCACTCCTACTGCGTTTGTGACCTTAACTTTGGATTGTACAGAAAAATAATGAAAAAGGAAGAGTCCGTAACAACTGCAGATAAATACCTAAATATCTTAAGAACTTGCAAGAACAATCGACCATTTTAAGTCATTCACGGTAGGCCTCCTCTAAGAAACTGGGATGAGGCACTAGAGCCTAACAGTACGGCCAAGTCTAGAGGTCAAAAGTTTTCAATACAAAAATGCAAACAAATTCTTTATAACGGATCTACAGTAGTTGCCTATATATACCCCCTTTTCTTTTTTAATGACTGGTTTCAAAAAAATACAGTTAACCCTGACCCCAGCTGCGAATGGAACAATAAAACCAGGAGAAATTAAGGATTTGAAAGATCTGAAGCGATTTTTAAGAGCTGAGGAGCAACAGCGGTTTAACTTCAATGTCTTTGAGGCAGCAGAAGCAGAATATACCCCGGACCAGCCTTCTAATCAACACGATACCGATGATAAAGATGAAAGTGATTTGAATTACTGAAAACATTGATAGTTTTATGTTTAATATTTTATTTAGCTGATTTTAAAAGAAGTACGAGTATTACCAATAAAAGGTTTTATTTGAACGTTGACTATTCTTGTTTCTTTACCAAATGCAGTGTAATGGGTCATTATTTGCAAGAGGGCACTTTTCTCGCAATTTTATTTTTCAATTTTTTTATTCATAAATTAGTATAGTCGGATATATTTTGCCTTAAAATGTGTCTAGAAATAACAAATTATTTATTTCAGTTGTTCACTGCTAGGTTTAGTTAACTTTTGCTAAAATAAAGAATAGGGGAAAGTTTGAGAGGCTTTTTCTCGAAACTTCATTTTAGGGGAAGTGCCCTTCTTGCACCCAACTCCTCATTATTGTAGCTACATAATTTCAAAGCGCTTAAGAATCAGAAAATTCAAGAAAACCCCAGCAATAAAGGAAATAGAAGAAAGTTCCATGGAAGAAAATCAGAATGGAATTCAGCTTCCAGGGCAAGCTTCATTCTAGGAGGGGAAGTGTTAATAAAATAAAACCTATAGAGATTCATTGGTTTAGTAGCAAATGCATAGGGAATAGTACAACGCAAAGAGCCGTTCAACCCACGCCACCATCAGGGTGAAACAGAAGGAGAGAGCGTTACCTAGTTTATAAATGTTCGTTATTTACATATCTTTGTAAAAATAAAGTTTTTGAAAACGAAACTTACAAAGCATTACAGTTATTTTACATGTAACAGGCGAATTTAATAGACGATTCATAGGTTAGACTAATTTTGATTAATTTACCTAAACAATATTGTGCTAATTGAATTTAATAGACGAGTTATAAGCTGACAGTCAAATGTAAAAGATTCAACTTTTGTTTTTTGCAAGATAAAACGAAACGTAGGGATTCCAGTATATGAAAGATGGGGTGGCGATCACGCCCACAATTTTTTTTAAATCTCGCATAATCACTTAGTATTGAATGGCTTTTTGACATAAATTTTAAATAATTTGCAGGAAATGTTTCAAAGAAAATAGGCTACAAAATTTGGATTTAGAAGAACACCCGATGTATATGTTAATTCTTGATTTTACAATGAAATGTTTTGAATAAAACTGAAAGACCTTTAACCGTATTATACCAACAAAAAAACATTAACAAATATTATGTGAATGTTCTATCTTTCATAGTTCTATTCGACGCATTGCAATTGGACTAATTTTATTAGATAAGAGTGTAATACATTACGAGAAGAAATTTTATTTGAAAATTCTCCTTACAGATACAACAAGATTTTCAATAATATATCTATAACTTTAAAAATAATACACCACTGAAAACGGTATTATAAGTGTGTACAGTAAATGGTATAAGTGTGTTGAGTTGGTGTGCTGTGTGGAAATAATTGTACGGCGCCCGCGGCGCTGCGTACATTGCATGCATGTATATTTAATATTCTCTTCCTGCTTCCATGAAAATAACAAAATTTTCCTAGTGAGTTCGAAGTAGAAACCATTTTTTGTTTATTATTAAGGTAGTTTCAATTAACAGTCAAATAAGAGATGCCGGAAAAACAAATTTTATGTTTTTCCACAATCAAAATATATAATTTCAAGGATATATTTTATACGTAGCATTTTGTAACTAAAGTAAATACACCTAAATTTTATAATAGATATTCTAATCAGAAATTATGAGTTGCTTACGAATTGGAAATCTTATTAATTACGACTATTGAAGAGATCAACTTTTAAAAATAATGTGTCAACATTTAAATATTTAGGATAAGTAATTTCGATACTCATTAGTATCTAAATTATCTTGGATCAATTCTATTCAATTATCGACTCTATTCAATTAAAATAAAAGAATTTGATACTCGTTGAATAGCCTTTAAAGTGTTCTCAACAGCAATCATTAAATTCTCGACTAGAAACTTCTACACGATAACAAAATGTTACTTAATACACAAGTATCCTAGACTATATTTATATGCGTGTAGGAGACTCCCAAATGACTTTCGCGATTGAATTAGTAAGTGACGTAACTCAGGGTTTACAACTGCGTTGAGGGCATAAGACAGGGGAGGGTATTTGTGCGATATATGGCACTTGGAACCGCGCATTTATTTAAAACCACTGCCGACGCAATACACCCCACTAATTTGCAAGTGTTTCCTAAATATTTAATTTCATGTGAATATACGCGTGTTTGCACTTTCGCATATGCGTAATGCGTAAAGGAAGATTCATATGCAAAGAGTATAAATGATATATAAATCAGATAGCTAAAATTTATGTACATAAAATCATTTCATAAGAAATAAAGTTGATATAAATAATGCAATTGGCATATTTTTACTTAAAATGTACAGTGGATATTTGTTGTAATCAAACATAAGTAACATAACATACTATGAAGTTAGCCTATGTTATAAAAGGTGCGGTAATGCATTGAGACTGCGTCCAGCGCTAACATAAACCATTGTGATATAATATAAAAACGTTTTGTAGGACAACATCTGTTTAATACATTGCGAGCAGTCAGCAAACAAAAGAAATTGCTCCAAGTAAAATGGATCCTTTGTTTTCAAAATATCACACATTAAGATTCACATTTTTGTATTCGTTTAAATTACTTTTCTAAAAACTTTTCCATTCCGATTGAGATACCACTAATACATGCGCTTTGAATCCCGCTTCTATCGTTGACCTCGCAATGTGTGTCTGATGTACGGGAACAAAAAGAAGTCATTAGGTGCCAAATCAGGAATAAATGCTTGATGAGCCATGAAATCGATATATTAATGTGTGAAAAAGTCACTTGTTTGAGCCGATGTGTGCGAGTTCGCATTGTCGTGGTGGACAATAATTCGTCTTTGGTGGTTGGTTTTCCTTATTTCGCCGAAAACTTCTGATGTAGAGTTTTTCCAAAGAAACAGGCGACCGTTTGTTCATCGCGTTGAAAAATCCACACAGTGGATTGCTGGTTATTATAGGCTAATACGCGTAGATCCAGATACGTCACTTGTCACCACGTCATAGACATGTTTATTGACTTATATTTATGCAATATTGAATGCGTGCAAGTCTCACTAATGCTTAAGGCTGCCTTAATCTCACGATAAGTCGCCTGAAGATTTTGCAGCATTAGATCACACACAGCATCAATGTTTGCCGGAAGAACAGTCGATTTTGGATGACCTTCACGACAATCGTCGTTGAATGAACTACGGTCACGATTAAATTTGGTAAAACATCGATAAATACAGGTCCTTGATGATGCTTCATCGCCGAAAATGAATTAAGTTTATCGACGCACTGTTGTTGAGTTAATTATGTGAAAGTTGTGAAAATAATCGCAAAAAATTTTTCACGATTTCATTCAAATTTTGGACGAGTTGAATTTATCAAGTTAGTATAAGCAACACAAATAGTGCTCATAGGTTAAAACATTTTGAGGACGAATACCTGGCAGCACTAGGGTCAGTTGTTGCCTGGCAACACTGGGGTTGCCAAGTTCCAAAATATAAAAGTCTATAATATTAAAGTCGGAACAGTCTATAATTATTGATTCTGCTGGGTTCATGGAAACAAAACTAAAACCTTTGAACTAATACCTAATTACTAACTTTTATAACCATAAGCAACAGAAATGCATTTATTAGTTCATGGTGACACACTATGTACTAACATCTAACACTTTAGAATGTAGGTACCTGTACGTGTAGCTGCCTACATGCTAATTCACACCACCATACAGGACAGAAAAATTCCATAATAAAATTTTTAATTCATCGGTCAAGATTACTTACCGACGATGAAGGAATAGACTCTGAAGTCGTAATATTGCGAGGCACACTTCTCCAGAACGGCTATACCAATACCCAAATAAAGAAGAATCTAGCTCCGAAACACAAAATACAACGTCCGAAACTAGTACCATCTGAACCAATTGCTATTACAACTCTTCCGTATATAAAAGGAACTACTGACAAAATATCATCGATCCTAAAGAAAACCGGCATCAAAATAGTATTAAACACACATAAAAAAATCAGCAGCATATTATCCAAACCAAAAGATAAAATTCCACTGGAAACCCAAGGAGTATATGAAGTACTCTGCAATGAATGCGATTTGGTCTATGTTGGTCAAACGAGCAGAAAAATATCAGCCAGAATAACTGAACACACAAACAACGTCAATAAGAACCTCAGCCCGTCCGCTCGTGCCCAAAATACATCTGCAACCGGTCATAGAATTGTTTTTGAAAACTTTAGAACAATAACCACAGAAACCCACTAAGCCATAGAAATCGAAAAACGACTGAATACTATGAACAAACGAAACAACAACGAAAACATTTCTAGCACTTGGAAACTTCTGTTACATCCATACCGTGAAAATAAACAACAAGTAATTCACACCAACAACAAACTGTACAAAAATGCATCTACTTACGACCACAATCAGCATCCACTCAATAACCCAGTGTACGACCACAATGAACAACATATGTAGACACAACAACATGCGTCACCGGGACAGGTACGGCAAGCGCTGACGTAGAAAGGAGAATAACAAGGTCGTTTGCGAAACGCATAACACAATAAGTTTTCAGACTTTCTCTAAGCCTGGACAATGGCAGATGTAACTTTGGTAAAACGTTGGCATACTGAACGTTCAACTACTCATCAGATTATACTCACGGAAACATCAAATTTCAATATCTTTATACATATATATTGAAACTTGAGGTTTCCGCAAGTGTAATCTGATGAGTAGTTGTTTGTTTTCAGGGTTAGCGCGTTTGTTAAGTAAGAAATTCGCCGCTTTATGAGACATCTGAAAAATGCACAACTTTCAAATACATTTTTCTGAT
>WYDF02286023.1:1623-16673 GCA_009867245.2 Adranes taylori
TACAACAAAACGGGAGACGCATCTTAGACAAAATGTATCACGAGTAGAAGAATACGAACAAACTCAATACCAAAGAATACTCAAAAATTGTTTATGAAACTATAAGGGCTGCGGTTAAGCAAATAGATGTCTAAGACGAAAGAAGGGTACCAAGGCCTGGAATACTATTAAGGGTCCTAACAGTTAAAAAGAGATTTCATAGAAAGAATGGGAAACGCATTTAAACAATCTACTTCCGGAGGGAGTTTGTAAAATATTCAATAGGAAGAGGGCGAATTTAAAAAGCACAAAAAAATTAACTACAAAAAGTGAATTAAAAAGGCATTGAAAAACATACTAAACTGAAAAGCATCAAGCTCAGCAGCTATTTAAAATTATTATTGACGCATACAAACATACCTTCAACCATTCATACAAACATACCTTCAACCTTCAACCACAAACATACCATAGGGAGGGAGAAGAGGGTCCTCTCATGATCAGGGGTCTATCATGACCCGGTGACCACTCGCAGAAGGACACCAAAAGGTCCTCCAGACAAACAAGAGTTCCAGAAAATTGAAATTTTTATCTTTTTTGGGGGACGCCAGAAAGATATCCTGCTTGGATGCCAATTATGTTCGCTCCACTGCCTCCAACGAATCTCAACTTCAGCACTGCTAAAAATACGACGCCATGCACGAGACTCTTCTTTCAGCAGATGGCATGTAACGATTCTATAAACAATAGAGTATAGGGTAAGTGGTTACGTCATTGTCGGGTCGTGTGGCCTCAAAGTAAACTCAAAGTGCCCAGGATTACGTCCGTTTGCCTCCGACTGGCTAATTACCAGCTTTAGCCTCGGTGTGGCCTTAATATTGCGTATTAGGAAGAAAATGGCGCCTTCTGTGCCTCCAATGATGAGGATTACCAATTTTGTAGTACGGCGTGGATATTGTATCCTTAACGTACATAACAAATCCTGATATTTGATCCTGAAGATTCTCGTGCATGAAAATCCGGATATTTGTTCTTTAGTTTCAATATTCTTATCAGTGTGTCTAAAAAATTCAATTAGGAACATCTCACAATATCAGAATGTAGCAACACAATATCAGATGAGTTAGCGGCTATTTGATGGATTGTAGATACACCGTAGTTTAGTCCAAAAATTTTAACGCCATCATTTTCAAGTATGGTCTCAATAGCCTTCACGATGTAGAGTGCCACCGGGTCTGTGTCTATACCGTAAGAATGACGTAGATCGAAATATAACATTTTTAAGCCGACGTTATTGTGCTACATGTACTTAGTCGTGTACACCGGACATGCAGAAAGAATATAAATTAGAGTTTCTGGTTGAGATTTGCATACTCGGCAGTTCGATCTGCCATCTTTACGCTCATTATATTCTTACGGTACCCAAGTGTGTTTATGATACCAACTTCGCAAGCAAGAATAAATTTACCTTGCAAGCAAGAGCAAGATTAATTGTGGTGACAACTCCAACTCGGCAATGACGTTATAAAATTGGCCATGCAAAGGTTTATCCCGATCAAGCTGTTGAATATCGCCCATTCTGATTTTCTAATTAAATTTTTGGGCCATCGATATGTAAATCCATCCTGTTCATTGCTTCGCCACCATGGGCCGGCATATCTGTCCAAGGGATTCTTACGCCTTACATAGAAGTGACTCCGTAACCGCTAATTCGCTATAAAAATGAAGGTTGATTGGCGGGCTAGCTGGATATCTGCACACTCTACATCTGGTTTTCATTTTCTGAGGAATTATTAGTATTGTTGACGGAAGTACGAAAAATGTTTTCACATTCTTACCACCTTTTTTAAAAGGTTGAGAAATACAGAAGAATTGCATTCATCAACTTCTTCCGGCGCTTTTGCTTGTGAATACTAAAGCCTAGAATTGAAAGAGAAATAGTCAAAGAAAGAGATAGGGTAGTAATCAGGATTTCATACAGGAAGATCAGTACATACTTAATGTTACACCTGCAGATGAACTTAAGACTAATTTTCCATAAAGACGTTAAATAATTAATAACCACAGGAGGGTGATACGAGCAGCATAAATATACTCAAATTGTCATAAAGTCTTAAATATGTGAACATTATAATAACTACACTTTTCCGAAAAAATATTAAGGAAGAATCTACACGTCTCTTGTGGCATGTATCAAACTCTATGGGATATTAGAAGAACCAACCGGACTACAATTATGGAAAAATGTAAACATAAGCTAAATATAGTAATAGAAAAGAAAACGGCCACAAAAATAAAGCTCTGTGGGGAAATGAAGTAAAAGACACTATTTGCGCTAAAAGATAAGTCCTGAACTTATGATGATAGAAAACTGGACAGCATAATGTGCTTTTTACAGCCGTTGCAAACAAGCAAATTTTGTGTTTTGTGAAAAATGGAAAAACTCGAATATCGTTTAGCGATTAACTTCCTTCATAAGAAAGGTAAAAACAGAATCAAAGCCGAACAATACAGAATCGCACCGTCGCTAGCAACAGTTCAATTTTGGATAGCTGAATTTGTTCTGGGGTGGTACAAGTGTTTTTGAGGATGACTACCCTCAAATATTGTCATTAAACCAGAAATCGTCAATAAATCCATGATATGATTATGGCAAACCGTCGAATCAAAATATCTGATTGTAGGTGCTGCAATCATATCAACTTAGCGTGTACACGCCATCATACACAAGTTTTTGGATATGAAAAAGTTATTCTCGCGATGGGTGCCGCGTTTACTCACTATCGACCAAAAACGCACACGTGTGATATATTCGGAGAAGCTTGTGGCGAAGATAATACGTGATCCGAAGGATATTTTTCGTCGATTCGTCACTGTTGATGAAGCGTGGGTCCTTTCCACTAACAGACAAAACAGTAGAGAAAAAGCGGCGAAGGCCCACAGAAGAAGTCAAAGACAACACCTTACCGACAACCCGATCGGTCGGTAAGGTGATGCCGATTGTTTTTGGGATGCGAAAGGCATTATTCTTATTGATTACTTGGCAAATGGTAAAACTAAAACTGGTTGGCTCACAAAAAACTTCTCCCTGGTTAGGCTCACAAAAAACTTCTCTTCCAGCATGGCAACGCATCCTCACAACGCTCACAAAGCGGCCATCATGCCGGAAAAATTGAACCAATTAGGCTACGAATTGATCGACCACCTACCGTATTCACCAGTATGTAGCCCCTTGCGACTTCTTTCTATTCCCAAATCTAAAACAAATGGCTTGCAGGATGCCATTTTACAGCAAACGATGAATTGATGACCAAAACTTCCCACTATCTTGAAGAGCTCGAGCTAAATTCGTCTTCGGAAGGGAGGAAGAAGCTGGAAAGTCGTCTTGAAAAATGTATTGCCTTAAAAGGAGGCTATTTTGAAAATTAAATGAGAAAAAAAAACAAAAATCGTGCGATTTCTTACTCAGACTAGATTTCCGTCAAACCTCGCTTATGTACTATTACACTAAACTATTCTACTCAGTAAGTTATCAAATTGACCAGGCTCGCTTATTCAGCTTATTCATTATGACCAATATTTATTATGGGCATTTTGTTCATATCTTAATGATGTTTTAAAGAATATTTCTTATTTACAAATATAATAATGATAGAGCCGCTGTCGAAAACGCTTGCTTGTATTACTTAAATAAAACTAATTCTATTCATAGAAAACGCTAAACTTTTAACTGAATCGGATAGCCCACTAATATACAAAATAAAACTCAAAAACATTCCAAGCAATTTGCTGCTTAATTAAATTTTCTCAATACCTGGCAAATTTCTCCATGTAGTTTTTAATGTTCAAACGTTCATACACATTAATTTCGTTATGCTGTATCGAAGTGAACGCAAAAGTAAAAAGTTTTGAATAATTTTTGTCCTACTTGTACCTACTTTGTGTTCAGATCTGTTCTTCATAAAGTTTTATATAAATAAAATAAAGATAAAAGCATTTTTAATATAACATTTCAACGAAAACAAAACTTGAAGAATATTCGCTAGCGCTCGCTCAAACAAAATCTTTGTTTATTCGTTTCCTTTTCGCTTTTCTATCTCGAATTAGTGCGCGCCACCGTTTTTTGCTTTTTTTCCTTTGTACATAGTTTGAGTTGTATAGGCGGGATGAACAACATAATAATGGTGAATAATCATTCAAACCTAACGAAATTGTAGATGTTTAAGAATGCCAATATAAATTTGATTTCTTTAGGGGACAACAATGATTCTGTACTGTAAACAATACCTATTACCAGTGGAATAATTTACAATTAAAAAATTTAATTTTGTCACGTATTTTTTAGTATGTGAACATATATTGGATAGATGAGTTTCATTAGATTTTAGTACGAACCTAATCTTTCCACTAAATTTGAGGATCAGATGAAACGTGACGAGTTACTACATAGGGACGTAGCTTGCAATTTAGGTCGATGTTGAACGCTAGAGATGTAGCTGATTGCTTAGACAACGGTACCAACAATCTATAGGTTCTCAAGCAATGGTTTTCATAGGAACAGACGTGAAGAATTAAAAACATTAATACGTTTAACGTTAGTATATTGGAAACAGGTCAGTTGGAAATTGAGTATATTTTATTGAACATTAAATTCAATAAAATATAGTCAATAAGTTCAGTTAAATAAAATGAATAAAATATCAAAACACTTACATGAGTGTAGCGTATGCTTTCCGGTTGCACAACACTCAATTTCAGTTCAACTTATTAATCAAATTAATTTTAATATTGATAATTATTTACTACTTCGGCACGACGACGGGAATAGATTCGTTTTGTAATTTTTATTTTGATTTCATCTAAAAAATCTGCTCTGGGCATAAGGTTTTATCAGTTTACCTCTACAAATCTTCTTCATCATTTCTACCTCTAAATATTTTTTTCTACTTCTAGTAAATTGCTAACTTCTAATGTATTCTCACCTAATCACCTAATTTCCTGACGCCATAAATGATATTGGTCTAATATCAACTTTGAATTCTTTAGTAATCCACATACAATGCTACACCCTACGCTTTCTTTACTTATTACCGAATCATCGATCATCTATGTCTACTAATAATAGAGATGCACTGTACGCCATGCTCGTTGTCAATTCTATAATCAATCAGCCTCAACCCCCTGCTACGTTAAATTTATGTAATTTAGCGTCATTGAAATGTTTTTTGTCGTCGGGGGAAATAATACTTCTCTTTTCATTCTCATAGAAATTCTAGATTTTAGTAATATGTGTCATATTTTCAATATTTTAAATTGTTTTCTTCTATGAACTAAAGTTTAAACCATACTAAAGTAACTTTGCAATTTAGCAACTAGTTCGTATAGCATCCAAAATGCTTAAAGCACTAAACATTTCAAAGAATTAACCCATCTTGAATAAATTAGATGACTCTTGAATATTAATCGTACAAAAAAGTATATGTAGTAGAACTAATTTAAAACGATGACGATCTCCTCGTTACAATATCACCCTGAGGAGTAAAATAGTGCTTTTAATATAAAACAATATAGATAGTATAAGCCCATTCGCACTTGAATTGAGCCAAAGTTAATTTCATATATATATATATATATATATATATATATATACATACATACATACATAAAATGCCTAATGAAATCTAATTTGATTCTTAAAACGAATATAACATGCCAGTTAGTAAATCTATTTAGTAACCAAGATTCTTTTAATACATTTAGAATAACATCCAGATCCTGATAACAAACGTGAGAAAGTTATCAAACAAAAGAATACTGCCTTCAAGAAAAAACAAAATAAACACTGTCGAAAAGCAACACGCGGCGTCCGTTACTTGTAAATATAATATATGAATGCTTCGCAATTTTATCGAAACGACTTTTTTTAATTTTATTATTTTAAGTTAACGTATTTCTTTTGGCGATCTATGTTCTTTACAAGAAGAAGAATAACGGTTTTCCTCCGCCGATTTTAGGTAAATCGTTACACTTTGCACTTTCCGTCGAATTTGATTGGATATCAATTCAACGTATTTTATCAGAAGGAGTTTTCATGCAATTCTTTGAATGCAATGCAATTCTTTGAATGCAATTCTTGTAAGATTTTGGTGTAATAGAACGGTTACTACTACTGCTTACATATTCCACCACTTATGCTTTCATCAACAAAATATAGCAATTTAAATCCTTAAATTTCTTAACGGTCAGTAAAAGATTTTCTATTGGGCGAAATTCCAACCTATGTAAAATTGTGTAGCCGAAGTTTCTTTCAAGCCTCGCCTTTTTACGGCCAACGTCAAAGAAAGCCACGGTTCAGGCGCTCCGTCCGAAGTAATTTATTCCAAGAGAATTCACACAAAAGGAACTACTGAAGCTAGTTTTCCTCAAATGTATTTTGCGTCTTATATTAGCTGTAGCACGCCTCCACTAGCTTAAGCCACATCAAACATACTCTTATAGAGCGAGAAACTGCACTTCGGAATCTGATTTGTTCTAAGTAAGCGCCATCAACAAATCGCTTACATTATTTTATTTTTAATCGAATTAAGTTAATTACATTCAATAGGAAAAAAAATTCCATAATCATCGAATGACGTATACTTAAATTACATTATGTAATTTTTGGCTGAATCTTCCAATCTCTGGACACTAATCTTAAATTCTTCTCTATTATCAATCTTTCATACCCTTTCCGTATATCTACATCTTCATTGAAGAAAATATAGGGATGACAGTCGAGAAAAAGGGATGCCAAACGTCAAGTACATATGAACAGAAATGCCAGAGATCAAACCCCAGAAAGACCGATGAAGCTAAGTCGTCCTCGCAAACCACGTATGCTGACAAGCATACCTGCACCAATAACACCAATAAAACAGCTAGAAGTAGAATCTAAAACACCCCTCTGTTCACTATTACCACCAGCAGTTCCAGGCGATGTGCCATTACTCCCAACACCCGCAAGGGATGGCTCTATAAAGTAACGCGAGAAGTACACAACCGACGCCTGTTCCGATACTTCTTTAGCGGCTGCGAATAATTCCGTCATCATCATAAATTAATTATCTGCGACATAAAGTCTTCATCGTATCTTAATTTATTCCACCATCTCTGTCAAATTGATGGACCGTATTTAACTATAATATCTGTGCTAAAATTTCGTCTTTCAATCATTTAATTCCACCGAAGTCATGGAGAGGTAGAAGAAAAATCAATATCAGTAAAGAACAATATCAAATATTGATTTACTTTTAGTTCGCAAATTTTTACTTGATATTTTGCTATGGAAAATGGTATGGACTCACATAGCATGACACATTACATACAGTAAATCAAAATCGCGAGTAGAACCATATATTTGACGTTATAAATATTAGCACAATAAACCAAACAATTAAACATGTTATTGCGTAATCATTATAATGTTCAAGTACTTTATTATAATTAAGAACAGCGAATTCTTAGCCACCCTTGATAATCTCATGCACGATCATTTTCGTGTTACAAAATAGATTAAATAGAAAGCAGTATAGTACTTAAAAAGTAAACAAATTACGATCCTGCTTTGAACAATTATGTAACAAACATGCGGAATTCCAACTTGCCTCTGTAGTTTTTCATATTAAAAAACGTTGAGAACCGTACGCCACTGATAATCTTGGTTCTCTCTTTCCAAAAAATTGGCGCAATATCTCTTGACCAATCACCTTCTCTAAACTTCTGTAATACTATTCCAAGTATTTCCACTACAACGAATTTTTCAACTGTCTTGTCTGGCCAATGTGTTTATCCCTCTTCAAATTGTTCTTACAATTCTCACATCAATTATTTACGCCATCCTTGCCAATATTTCCACGCAAAAATCGTACGTATCAAACGCATATAGTATAACGTATGAATGTCGATCTTCTATTATAATTCAGCTATAAACTGTGTTGATAAGCAAATTTTTGTTCGATCATTATTAACGACTGTTAGGAGCCATAAAGCGATATTTATCCCAACTTCTATTGAAAAATAGGCTTGATCAACATTCGAAAAATTTAATAAAAGCTGTGAGTGTCCATTATACTTTTAATTCATTTTATCCTCCCCTAAATTGTCGTTAACAGGTATCTATAAGCGTTGTTTTTTTTTGTTTTACGTAGGAAGTGGAGAAACCTGCAAAAGGCGTAGGAGAAACATCCAACAATGTGGGATTTCTACCGCACTAAAATTCCAATCCCTGATTCATTTGTGAAAATTAGGAGATTGGAGATATTATTAAAGAAGGCTTTAGGATTTGTCATTCTTCTCAGCCTGGAGCTGGTAGTAAGTGGGTAAGCTAATATCTTGCAGCAAAGATATGCTATAGCATTTTGCAACCGCGGGAAGCATCTAGAAGTTCCTTGGTCAACAGATGGCCACAGCATGGTCAACAGATTAGGAAATTTCGTTATATGAGGTTACCTGACTTCATAGATTGATTTTATGTGGCTTCTAGTAATACTTGCTTGGCAGTGCAAGTAATTGCCTGTTGACCTTAGATGTTATCCTGCTTGCACTGGAGTGCAAGCAATATTGTGCAGCAGGAGATGTCGATATTCTTATTTTGTTTCTGCTTTATTTTTCTTATTTTTATGTTTTTTTAATTTTTTTACTTATTTTATTTTGTTTTGTCTTTTTATATTTTTTTCAAGTCAGTGCCCCTTAACGAAAGGATAGTGGTATTGCCTTGAGGATTTCCTAGAGGTCTTCGGAAGGCTCTGGCATTGGTTGAATAATTCTGGTTGGTGGGTGGGGGATAAGTCTTCTTGGCGGCTTACGACGCCACTTGTGGACTTTCCAAGGGGGCCTAAGAGTGTTGTAAGCTATTGCGTTGCTTTCTTGTGAGCGTCTAAGAGGATATTTGGATTGATGTGTTTTCAATCTGTCACTGATAAGAGTGGCCGCGCAATTTTCATATAGATTGGCGCTTGGAAACTTATAGCGGAGTTTGTGAATTTTCCTGAAAATAGCGCATTCACAAGTTGTAAGCCTGTGAATTGCATTGTTTGTGTCTGAAGAGTACAGAATTACTTTGTAGTCAATAATTGGTCTTATATATGTTTTGTAGGTATGATGGAGTATTTTGGAGTCACAGCCTCCTAGTCGTCCTCTGAGACTTGAAATTAGATTACCTCGTTTTCTAACTCTGGTTAAAGTGGAGTCTAGATCATTTTTCCAGCTGAAGGTTCTGTTGAAAGTTATATCCCCAGGTTCGTAATCTCATCAATTCAGCCTGTGGACTGGGTTTTTCCCCCTAGGCGAAGTTGAATTTCAGAAGAGTCCTGATGTTTATTTCTTGTGTAGTTGGGGTGCTGGTTCAAAATAGCTTGAGTTTTAGTGAGATTTGGCGTTACTCGCCATTTCTTTGTCCAGTCAGAAAACGTGTCAAGACAGTTTCGGATGTTGTGGCTAAGTTTTTTGTTTGGGGCCCGCAGTCGCATAAGGCTGTGCCATCAGCATAGAGAGCACTGTGATAATCCTGAGTTTGGGATTGAGGCGTATCATAACAATATACAATGTAGAGTAGTGGGGCGAACACAGAGGCTTGTTGAACACCGACTAGAGGATGGATTTGCCTAGTTAACTCGTCTACTACTTTGATACGAGTGCAGCGGTTGGAGAGGTAGGATATGATAAGTTGGAGAGTGGTGGGGTGGAGTAGGTTAAATTCTATGAATTTTCTATTCAGTAAGGTGCCAGACTGAGTATAAAGTCTGGGAAATGTCCAGGAAAACTTCTAGGGAACAGTGACTACTGTTTAAAGAGCTACAGGTTATGAGAGGTTAGAGGTTATATCAATTTGGAATTTCAGAAGTGGGTCGTGAGTAGGGCGAGATGCTCTAAATCCAAATTGGTTGCCAGGGATTATATGATTCGATTCGAGTATGCTCCTCAGACGTATGGCCAGTATCCTCTCAAAGATCTTACCCAACACATTGAGGAGAGTAATTGGTCGGTATGACGGGACATAGCTCAGGTGTTTGTTATGTTTGGGTATAATAATACTGTTGGCAGTTTTCCAAGGATTAGGAAAATATCCGTAGTAAAGACATTTACTACATATTTTGGAAAGTAGTAGGATGGTTTCTTGGGGAATGTTTCTGATGATTCGATGTGTTAGTGTATCATTTCCAGGAGCGGTGTTTCTGCCGGCTTTTAAGGTTTTAAAGATCTTGTCTGCGAAATCAGGAAAGAGAATGTCTGGGAACCTGAGAATATTAGAATGTTTGCTTGCAAAGCTGTCCACCAGAGTATTTGTGTCTGAATCGTATAACAATTGTTTTATAATGTACTTATCTATATGATTAAATTATTTTTTATTTATTATATTTTGTTGTATACAAAAATAGTTACATAAATAGCTACAATAACAGAATTTATAATACCATATAAAAGAAAACACAGATACGCATCATGTAACCCTATAAAACACATTCCAACTTTAGACAATTAGGTCCTAATTTTCTCATATGTTATACTTTTAAGTAAAATGTAAGTTAATATTAATTAATTTAATTAGTATATAATTTTTGATTGATGTTGTTTTAGCCTGATAATGTTTATAATATATAAGTGAAACTGGTCGCAATCAATTAAAATAAGATAAGGAAGTACATTTTTTAATATAAAATAAACATAATTTATGTTCATAAATATCTATGAGTGCAATATTACTGGAATATTTCACGGAAATCACAAATGCGTAGTAAGCTCAAACGCCTTTGCTGGTGTGTGTCGGAAAAACCAGCAAGAAAAAACGAATTTAGTTTGCATCAAAATGTTGCATTTAAAAAGCTCGTTCAAGGCGAAAAACTTTTATCAAGTTTTATTCAAATTTCAGCTATCCAGGGAAATCAAAAACACGTAGTAAACGCAGGATATACAAGCGCTAATCAAAATATTAGCATATTATGTCAGGAACGTCATATCCATGACGAAATGCAATAAATATATTTAAAATAATGAATTTTAATGTGTTGATGATCGATATGTAGGTATGCAGTAGCATATATTTCATTCCTTATGAAACTTTGAAATTTACAAACTTGTTATAGAATTGAATTGCAATACACCTAATTCATACGAATTATACTGCTTAAGGTTTGTTTTGAGAAACTGGTTTTTACGTATCTTAACGTGTTAAAAGTAGAACCAAAGAAAAATACCATATGGGCTCAATTTTTAAATACTTAAAAGAAAATTAAAAACATCATCGCCGTTCGTTAAATTTCCGTCTGTTCTGTGTCATTCCATAAAATTTGACAATTCTGCAGCAGTATTTCTCTACATGAAATATTATTGTTTTTCCAAGTGCTGCTGCTATTTCTTTTACTATGCAGCATTGTCCGCTCTTCAGTTAATAATGTGCTTGATGCTATTCCTGTTATTACGTTCAAAGCTTCCATTGACGTAGTTCTATATGCTGTAATAATTCCAAGCTGGTCGTTGTACTTTCAGCACGAGAGCAGCATTTTCTTTTATTTTGTGGCAGTCCGCCCATATTGGGGCTTCATAAAGTAGGATAGACTTATTATGCTCTAGTATAGCTTTTGTCGGATTTTGGTTCTTCTACTTTAGGCATCAGTATTGTCGCTGCTTTTCAATTAGGATTGGCTTTTATAGCATAGAGGTGCTTGTTGAATCGCCGCTCTTTATCCAAAGTGACTCTTAGGTGACTCTTAGGTGACTCAGGTCCAAAGTAACTCTTTGAACCGAATTTGACATATATAGACCTTTACGCTTGGTGGGTCGTACTTTCTTTTCCTATCAGGATAGTGGCTTCTGTTTCTTCTAGCGAGCACTCTATTTAGTATTTATTCTAGTGTATGAGGTTCTCTTCTTATCCCTAAAACGACCACATCATTAGCGTATCCAATTAATTTGTAATAAATTTTACTTATATTGTTATTTTCTGAGTTTTGTTTTAAACTGTTAATTGTTTTATCAATGTGTATAATTGATTTTGACACCAACCAGAGATGCCATACTTAGTTTCATAAGTCCGTTGTACATTATGTTCCATAACGTTGGTCCTAGAATAGATTTCTGTCGTACTCCACTCGTTAACTTGCGCCTTTTTATGTTATTGTCTGCTTGAAATTGTAGTGTTCTATCCGACAGGTAGTTACTTATCGCACCAACTTTAGTGATAAAGATTTTTCTCTGCAGCTATAAGTGTCATATTTTCTAACCGATAGTCAGAGGAGGAAAAGCAATGAAATTTTATTTTAATAACACAATATATTAGCTAAAGAAATATATTTAATAAAATGTTTATTTTTCGAAATTATACACATTGATAAAACAATTAACAGTTTAAAACAAAACTCAGAAAATAACAATATAAGTAAAATTTATTACAATATTTTAAAATATAATCACATCTACATAACAATGTTGATTATATCCTTCAAATAATAATTCTCAATTTCTAATTTATTTTAGTAATAACTTATTAATATTATCACGTATCACTCTCCGACGGTACATTAGAAAGAGCTAGGATGACAGTATGGGGTTGACAGTATGGGGATGACAGTATGGTAATGACAGTATGGGCATGACAGTATAGTGTCCCCTGCTCTCACCGCAATGGTACTAAGATCGGTTATTATTTTAGACAAAAGCACTTGGAGTTATACTGGTTTCAGCTTATCTACTCCTAACAAAGTTCTAATTTTAATAATTGATACGGAACGTTCTAATTTTAGTCCCCATGTTAGACCTTAGAATAAAACACTAAACAAAACCATTGCAAAGGTGGACATACCGTTCAGATTGAATCGTGCCTCTTATGGCAAAATAATTACGAGTAACGCCAATCCTTAACGACAGTCGTGAGCCTCTACAAATCATGCAGCAAAATGAAAGAATTGTTTAAACTTAAATAAAGAACGTATTGTTACGTTTCAGAAATGCGCGATCAAATAAAATATTCGTTCATTCAAATAAATAAAATAAAATACTTAACGCTATGCAATCTAATAAAAACTGAAATGTTTTATTTTCAAATATTACGCAATAATAAATCATTGAAAATAAAGGCGTTCATCCATCCACGATTTGGACCTTAACAGAATTATATAATTAATGTACTTACATTACAACAGCTGTCCATCACAAACTTAAATATAATTAATTTTAATCTTCGACGCAGAGTGATTTTATTTACTTATTTAGGTTTACTCTAGATTACTCTAGATTACCTTTATCAATATACAAACTTGTTACCAAATAATTTTAATCTACTGTATTCGTAAAAATTATGCTCAAAATAATTATCTAATTTATTAACAAAAATACTGAATAATAATTACTATAGGTCCCATGCCTATTTAATTTATACTTCCCCGTTTCTAAAACAGACACTTTGGTATATTCATTACTTTATTTTAATAAATTATTATTTTTAATCAGATTGAGTTCATGATAATTACTTTCAAAAGTCTGATCAGCCTCTAAATTACAAAAATTGGTCTCTGTAGAATGAGTGAAGTTTTTAAACGTTTTTCGGTTAGCTAAATTCCAACCAAAAGTCTCTCACAATTTTATCTTACTTATAGTCTATCTTGTTATCTTGCTAAATAATTTCGGCCATCATTGATTTGCCTCCAATCGCAATCACACATTATAATTAATTTCACTTATTAAGCCCTCCCCCGGCATTCTCTGGATCACGCCTTCTGTCTAGCTCATTTCTTCCGATAATTTGTACAATCAACAACAACAAAAACAATTAGTTCCGTCGGTCAAATTAATGTTAATCTTTATTTCCCATAAGGAAGGTCTAGTTCTTCTTCTTCTTCTTCTCCAGTCTTTATGCTTTCCACTGCTGGATGTAGGCCTGCCCCATTGATCGCTACTTCTCCCGGTCCTTTGCCTTTTGCTGCCATGTCGTGCTTGCCGTTCTTTTGAGATCGTTGGTCCATCTTTTCGGAGGTCGTCATTGTTCGTTTCTTTGGCGGCCGCCATTGCATAATGGTTTTGGTCCAACAAACGTCGGTCATTATGGCAATATGACCTACCCAATTCCATTTAAGCGACGCTATTCGTTCTATGACATCGGTGACTTTCGTTTGTTGTTGGATCCACTCATTTGTCATTTTGTCTCAGAGTGAGATTCCTAGCATTGCCCTTTCCATGCCCCTTTGTGCCACTCTCAACTTGTTCGCTGATGTTTTTGCTATCGTGAGAGTTTCGGCTCCGAACGTCAGCACTCGCAGCACTCACGTGTCGAACACCTTCCTTTTCAGCCTCTTGTTCATGCTGCTCTTGAATATATACCGCAGTTTGCCGAACGCTGCCAAACCGAGTCTGATTTTTCTTCTGATTTCGGCCGTTTGATTGTCGAGACCGAGCATTATGTCATGGCCGAGGAACTTGTACGAGCTTACGATTTCAACTTCCTCATTTCCTATTTTGATAGCTCTGGCGCGATAGATGTTCGTTATGATTTTCGTTTTCGACATGTTCATTTTCTAGCCCATTTTCTGCGATTGTTCGTTGAGCTGCGTCAGCATCGTTTCAATCTGTTCCAGAAACCTTGATATCAGGACAATGTCGTCGGCAAATCGAACGTGACTCAAAAACTTTCCATTTACGTTGATTCCCATTTCACTCCAATCAGGTTTTTGAATGCAGTTTCCAGAAATGACGTTTCGGTGAAATGGTATCGCCTTGACGCAATCCTCTTCCAATTCGAACTGTACCGGTGTTCTGTGATCTTTCACACATGACGTTGCATGCTCGTAGATATATTTGATCATACGCGTATATGTGGAATCGATCCGATATTCGTACAAGGAGTCTATAACTACCATGACTCGACCGAATCAAAAGCTTTTTTGAAGTCTATGAAGCACAGTGCAATGTCAATTTTGTATTCGCTGCACTTCTCGATTATACTCCTTATCACCTGCAAATGGTTATTTGTGCTGAAACTAGATCGAAATTCGGCTTGTTCTGTCGGCTGATAAAAGTCTAGCTTCTTCTTGATCCTTTTCGTT
>WYDF02286034.1:0-16670 GCA_009867245.2 Adranes taylori
TTTGGAAATTTTTCTCCATATAATATGATAAAGGAGCAATTGGACTTGGACACACTATTGGGACACCCGGTATGTGCACATTAGAAAACTAACAAACATTATATAATTATACTGACAGCACCGATAAAATAAACGCAAATATGATATTAGATATTTAATTAGATAGATATGAATAAATATTTTTCTAAAAAAGTATGTATGTCTTTTATTTGAAACCTTGGTGGTCAAAAAAAAAATTTTTAAATATCTATAAAGATACATAATATATTTTATATAGTATATACAATGCGTCATCTATAAAGACACAACATATAATTTCTATATTATATATAATATGCATTATCTAATTATAAGATGACGACAGAGCCAGACATACTGTTCAGAGGGGACACAGCTTGCAAATATTCAGCAGTCGTAGAGGAAACATTGCTGTGACTGGGCCCAGAATTTTCAATATTTACTATGGACTTGGACTGGATGCGTCTTGCGCGTGAATGCGCATGGTAGCGCACGGATGGACGCGCAGCGAATGGATCGCACCATATACTTATTACAACATCCAGTGTATGTAGTATAGTGATGTGTCGTTCTTTAAAGTTAAAGAACGTTTTTTTTATCGCGGTATATGTTTGGAAAGCAATATACCGCGGTGTAATTCGAAAATACCACGTACGATTAGAACATATAATAAATACATAGGGTCAATGAATTATGTTTTATAAACTTGTTCTTTCCGCCATCTCTTTTTCGATAGCTTGTTCAAAAATAACTTAATAATAAATAGAAAAAGATTTCTAATTCAAAACGAGGTAGTATAGTGTCCTGTATTCAACCAAAGCAGCGACAGAATATTCACAGAGTACCTACACATATTTTTCCAGCAGCGTTATACAACAATAGCCAAATGGATTAAGTGACTACTTAAAATATTTGCACATGCATATGTACTAAGCAACACATTGCGCCGAGAAGAACAGTATTCAACAATATGCGGTCACGGGATCCATTGTGGTTCGTTGCTCACTATGCATCCGGCATCGGAACAAGCGCTAGTTCCATAAAACATTATGAACGACAATAGAAAATATTAATATTTTTGATTGTTTTTCAGAACAGCTTACCGCGTCGGATTAAAGCAGTAGTCATATCATACCGTTTCTAACAGAGCGATAGATAAATGATTGAATGCGATGATCGGAATGGTTCTGGTTCTGGTTCTGTGTTGATGAATGTAAATTTTTTTAATTTTTTTTAGGCTGCTTATCAAATTGTCGTTTCAAAAAGCAATTAATTGACAGGTCCATCCTAGGTGTTTTTTTAACTTTTAGTTTCTTTCATAAATTTGAAAATTAGTTGAATTATAAAATGAATAGTGTACATTTGGAAATGATGAAAATATAAACAATATTTATTAGTGGCGCATTGATTAGCGCATAAAAAATATATTTATTATTTAATTAGAATATATTATTTTTAATTAAATTAAAAATACAAAACAAAATTATTATTTATATAATAAATAGTTTCATACAAAAACTGAAATAGTGTTCCCAAAAATAGTTTATTAAAATATATATAACTATAAGTTACATAAACATTTTCATAGAAATTTATTAACCTGTTTCTAGCTAGTTATGATCTTTTTTTATTATTAAATTGATTTTTTAAGAAATTTTAATAGCTGTGAATTTTTCTGACATATATTGAATAAAACTGGAAAAAATTGATAGTCTTCAGGAACTTAATATTATTTATTACAAAATGTTAGTCTTTAAAATATTACTTGATAGAAACATTACTTGCTTGATTAATATTAAGAAGAATTTTTTTATTGAAAGTAACAACGATGCACATAACAAAATATAATATAGTGCATTAATAATTAATAAAGATGATTAAACACTTGATTTCTTTTTCCTTGTCATTATATGGAGTATATTTATTGAGTTTTAAACGGAATGATAACGGTATTTTATCGCGGTATCGTTATGGAACGAAGCGGTCAATCGCATTCCGAGCGTGGAATCAAAATTCCCATTACTAATGTAGTATGAACTTATTTAAAATTACAAATGGAAGAATCGTCATTCGTCTACAGCAAATTTTTAATGTTGTAAAATAGCGAATACATTTTCGGCTCTCTTGCCATTCTGAAGCTAAAATAGAATAGACACAATAAATGACAGTTAAGAATGGATATTAAGGCTAAAATTTAGATATTAAAAATTAGATATTTTATTTGGCTAAAATTTAGATATTAAGTACCTGTTTATTTGAATGCCATGATTCTCGATATGAGGTCGGTAAAGTTAACACTGAATTTAAAACGAAACAAACTTGACAGTTGAGGTAAGTGACATTTAGTAAGAAAACATAAGTCCCTAATGTAACATGTGAAAAAAATTACAGAAGGTGACCAACTTGGTTCTTGGTGCATTGAGTTGTGAAAAGGCTAGGGTTACCTACTATTGGTTATGTTTAAGTGATAATTCACAAAAATATTTAGAGAAAGGGAAATTTACCTGGTCATTAAGATTGTGATGAAAGGTTTTAGAAAAAGTTATTTCAAGGTTTTTAGCAATGTTAAGTTTTGCTTTTGTCGAAAAATATAAGGATTTTTAGATTGACATCTGAGTCAAAACCATGGTCGAAATGACAAAGGCTATTGATGTGAATAGCTAGATTAGAGTTATTCTTAGATAGAGATATGCTATATAAATGCTCTTTTATACGAGAGCTGAAGGAACGACTAGTTTGGCCAATATAAGTAGCACCGCAATGGCAAGAAGCAATGGTAAACACCAGAACGGGATAGAGGATTAATATGGTCTTTGTTCCGTACTAGATGAGTACGAAGGTTAGACGGAGAGGAAAAGGATATAATTAATAGTTTATTATTTTTGGTAAAAATATCTCGAATACGGTAAGAAATGTCGCGATAGAAAAAGTAAGGTTAAGTAACGTATGGTATAATCGAGAGGCGAAGGATGAAATGTTGAAAAAAGCTTAGATTTTATTCGATCTTTAACTTTGTAGAAGCGTTTACGAATGAGACTAAGATCATAGAATAGATTATATACACATTATGATGAACTAATAATAATGAATTGTACAGATGTACCGTGATATTATTAAGAGTGAGTGGGATGATAAACATACGATAGAATAGGCTATTAAAGAAAGCCATTTTTTTATGCATACATGTAGAGAGTGAAAGTCAATACAATGGTCGGTATGCGTAGGTTTTCTATATATCTTAAAAGTGAGGTGAGATGATTTACGAATTATTAAATCTAGAAAATTTATACAATTATCAAGTTCAAGTTCGAACGTGAATTGGACATTGTCATTAAAGGAATTGAGTTGTGTTAAAATATTATTAACATCGTGGGAAGTTCTAGCAATGATACAAAAGATATCATCAACATATCTTATCCAAAAAATGATTTTTTGGTAAGATGGGATTTTACAGAAAGGAAGTAGGTCTCCAAGGAGTCTATATAAGCGTCAGCGAGATAGAGGCTAATGGGGGCTACCGGCAGGGACATTGGTGAACAAATTCTTTACATCATAGGAGCACATCAGATAAGACTTGGAGAAATGAAAGTATCTGAATTTGAAGTATTGTTAATGGAGAATGTAAAATCGTTACCTATTATTTCTTTAAGTTTATGATCAACAAATCTGGAAGCTTTGTAAACATAAGAGTTGCAGTAAGAAACTAAAGGACGAACCTGGAAATTAGTACCTTTATGGATCATTGCGAGAGCATAGAAATGGGGTATCATAGAGTTCATAAGAAGCATATTATGGACTCTATAAAGGTCTAGTGGTTTGTATTGATTGATGACAAATTTAAATTCTTTGGCGAACTTTAATCTCAGATTGGGTGCAGGTCGGGAAGTTACTGGAATTGATCAAATTGAAAACTTTGTCATTATATTGTTTTTTATCTATAATAACAAGGCAGTTCCCCTTGTCAGACATGTTGAGAATGAGGTCATGATTTTTTATTTTTTGTTTGACGTATTTAATACTTTTAAGGCGCATTGAGTGATTTAGGGTTGTAAAAAGTGCGAAAAGAATCAAGGCAAATTTTACGAGCAGAATGAGGAAAAAGAAATTGAGGGGAAGAAATAACAAATTCAAAGTTGATAGCTAAATGTTTGATAATATTATCATTAAATGAAATGTGGAGGCAATGTACGAGACCATAGGAAAGTAAGTGTAATTCATCATTGGAGAAAGAAACATCAGTAAAATTCAGAATACGATCATAAAATTTAGATGACATGTTGAGCGGGTTGTTGAGAATACATTATCAACCTTGATTGAAGTTATAAAAGGAATCGTTGTATTGTACGGTACTGGAACAGGTATTATCATTAATGTAGGTACCAGTGTCTGAATAACTATTAACTGAAATAGAATTTATATACGAAAAAATATGTTATTACTACTATCATCAGACTTAATATTGTAAGGAAAATGATCTTAATAATTAAGAAAATTATCATCTATACAATAAGGCACCTATACAATAATACACAATAAGGCAAATAGAATATTCTCATGTATATTTTTGGGCGGAGAGGGTTGCTCTCTGACGTGACACAGGGAGGCGGGGATTTTTGTATTGGTACGTAGATCTTCCCTGCTCTCATGTAAGATCGATGATTATTTTAGACAAATGCACTTGGTGTTAATACTTGTTTTAATTTATCTAATAAAGTTATTTGAATTATTGATAAGGAACCTTCGAACTATATTACCGTAAACGTACCGTTCAGATTGAATCGTGCCTCTTGTGGCTAAATTATTATTAGTAACGCCAACCATTAACGTCGTCGTCGTGAATCTCTATAGTTCATTCAGAAAAATGAAAGAATCGTTTGCCATTTTCAGTTAAATTAAAAGAAATTTTATGCCGTCTTCATCCACGTGTATGATAATGTTTGGTTTTAGCGAAAGTTTTTGTGATCTAGGCCTATTTTGAAGCTAAAAACTGTTGATAACGTTAAAGACTCATTTATAAAAGTTCAAATACATATAATTCACAATGTTAATATTAAAAATGTCTACCTTAAGTTTTTTGCCGTCAACCTATGTCTCTATTTTCACTGAAGAAACGACGGTTACACTACGACAGAAGTGATTTTATTTTTTAAGTTGGTACCTAACATTATGTTGGTACATTTTTCTGCTACGATTTTTAAAAGACCTCTTATAAATCATATTCACAATTCCAAATATATCTCTTCAGTGATCCACAAAACGAAAACAATGCCAACCCCGACTCAAATGACAATTCAATAGACAATTCAATAGACAATTCAATAGACAATTCTATAGACAATTCTATAGACAATTCAATATACGATTCAATAGACAATTCAATAATATATTAAATTGTAGTTTGAGTCGGGGTTGGTACGTGTTTTCGTCTTGTGGATCACTGAAGAGATGTATGTGGAATTGTGAAACTGGTTTATAAGGGTTTTTTAAACCTCTTATAAATCAACGTAAAAACGTTCGCTAACACACGTGGATGAAGACGACATAACATTTTTTTTCTCATTTATTCATGTCTCTATTTTTATTTAATTATGATTACAATCAGAATTAATTCATAATTATATATTCATTGAACAAACGGACATAGCCACCTGCGGCATCTGCCAAATGTTACTGATTTTTACAGCAGCTGGTGTGTTGTTTTTACACATTCTAACCTCCCCTCTAATTAGTCTATCTGGATATGGATATTTTCGGTCATGAATAATTCGTACCTAATTAACATGTTCGCTATGTAGACCCGTGTGTCCTCCCCCCTCTATTAGGTGACCTCGGACGAGGCACTGGCTTCATGCATAACTGTCTATCTAAAAGCATGTTATTTAAGATTTAATTATTTTGCATAGGGATAATCAATAGTAATATTTATTTTTATATTTTGATCATAAAAATGGATCTATGGCAGTTTACTCAATGATCGTTCACTTTTTTAAATCTTATTTACACCGTTAAATATTTTATCGCATCTAATCATCTTGAATAGTGGCGGATCTATGTTCTACTACACGGGAGGATGCAAAAATTGTCAAGGGGCGCCTATATATATATATATATATATGTTTATACAAACATTATAGACACACACAAACATATAAATTGAGAGTTCGCCATATTTGAATAAAATATTTTTAAAGTTCCCAAAACACTCAACCATAAAAATAATTTATAAATTCCCAAAAACCGAAACTCGATTCTCTTTCAAATGAGAAAGTAGGGCTATATCTCTTTCGTATTCAGCCCCATCTGCCTCCCTCTTTTATCACACCTCTTTTTACCTTCACTTTACCACTATTCTTCCTTCTAATCTTTCTTCCCATATCTCTCTTTCCAATCACCATCTCTTTTCATTTTCTCTTCTTCTCTCACTCCCTAATCATAATCCACCTAACCCCCTTTTTATTACTTATTTATTTTACTGTATTTACCTCCTCTTACTTATTTCCGCTATAATTCTCTTCATAATAACTAAACCCTTCCCCTCTTTTCCCAAACTCACCCTCCTATTTCTTTCAATCAACACCCTCCTGTTTCCTTCAACTTCTTTCAACCAGTACTTATTTCTTCCCTCCTCACTCCCACATCTAAATCTGGCAATCATTCTTTTATCCGTAATACATATTCCAGATTCCAAATACCGTGCCATACCCGCCTCATCCATAATCTCCACATTCTCACTATTATACCTACTTTCTTTAATTCTCCTATATCTCTATTGCCTTTCTACATCTCTCATCCTCTCCATGATCTGCCTCACTACATACCTTCCTCCACCTTCCTCCATTTTCAAGCCATCTATTCGTCGACCATCCAATCCTCATATTCGCCTTTTTTCTGCAATTCATTCATTTACCCAACTACCAGGTCCCTCTTTCTATTTCCCCTCAATATACACTTATTTTACCAATGTCTTCCTTCATCATTTCATACCTGTTCCTCACCATTCTAATCACTCCATTAATCCAACATTTATATTTTCCAACCTCCTGCAATACAATTGCATTCTTAGGACTCTTATCTAGTCCCAACATCCTTTCCACACATCCCACCTGAACTCTCTCCATCCCCTCTTTCTCTTCAACCGCCAACACCTCAGCTCCATATATCATTATACTGTTCACACACACACACACACACACACATCTATTATCCTTAACCTTATTCTCACAGACTCCCCAAATTGCCTCTTCCATATAATCCTCATTCTCTCTATCGTCCGTTTTGCTTCTTTTGTCACCATCTCCACATGTTCTCTACTTGAACCATTCTGTGACAAAATGAATCTCAAATATTTATATTTCTTCACACTCTCTATCTCCTTTCCATCTATATCAAATATATGCTTTCTACACTCTCTCCCTCCCTTATTACACACCATTATTTGTGTATTTTCTACATTCACATTCAATCCCTTTCTAGCCACGTATCCTTTCATTCTCCCAATCATTTTTGCATCTCTTCTATATCACCCGCCATACATACAATGTCATCCGCATGCGTTAGAGGCCATACCTTCACATGTCCAATCATCACTCCTCCCCACCCCCTAGATTGCCCAATTTCCAGAACACCCTCTAAGTCTCAGAAGTAGATAGTAAATAGGCAAGCACTTAGAGGGCACCCTTGCCTCACTCCCCCATATGGTCTCAAACCATTTAGATATCCTTTCAATCACTCTCGCCCTAACTTTCGTCTCCTCATAGAATCCCTTGTTTAACCATATAATTTCACCAGATACCCTTATCCTCTCCATTCTCTCTCATAATTTCTCTCTGACAATTCCATCAAAAGCAGCTTTCAAATCTTCAAATAGGAGGTACAACTTCTTTCTTCTCGCTATCTCATGATATAATTAATCGTTACGATACTATCTGCAGTATCCCTCTCTCTAATAAACCCATTTGCGTATGCGACAGAATTCCTTTTATCCTCATTTCTTCTTCTAACCTCCTATTTATAACTCTCGCAAACAATTTGTACAGCCCATGCATAATCGTTACTCCACAGTAGTTTGCACAACCATTCTACTTCCCCTTATATACAATGGCACAGTTTCACCTTTCTTCCAATAAAAATATTCATTCCATTATCGTCCACGGAGGTTTATCAATAAACACAAAATAAATTATTATTTGTAAGTTTGATAATGCTGGGATTGTCCTGTTTGAACGATGTATTGAGGACTTTGTTTTAGTGAGCGGCGAACGGTGACTCCATATTGATGGGTATTGCTTATCTGGACGTCGTAATATTTGTGTTGTTCCAGTTTGAAGCACTTAACTGTGTAGAATCTGGTCTTCTGTACTTGCTGCGATTTGACTTTATTGTTCCTCCTGGTAGGTCGTTGCTGACGTTGGTCGAAGAAAAAGTATTGGTAGATCGGATTGAAAAATTGTGATCTATCATTCTTTGAAAACAGCAATGTTATTTAAAGTGAAACTTCTAACGAATTTTTAATTTGCTAATAGCCTCAGATCCTCTTTCTCTCTTTTTAAATGTACCAAAAGCGAAAATTGAACGTAGACTGCTGAAGATGTGGACAAATTTCAATCAAACTACCTGCGAGTATAGCGACGAAAACAAGTGAGTTTGCTTCCTTTGCTCTTATCCTTGTAGCAACGCTCATTGTCGCATTGCCCCCCTCCCACTATACGATGTTTGTATACGGCGCTCTTCTCTTCCCACTTATCGTCACTTGCATCGCTGCTCTTACACTAAAAGTAATCTTGGATGTTGCGTCATCTCAACCGACTGCTGCATTAAACGGTTCCCTCTCTTCCTCTTTCAATGTGTTCCATACTTCAACAACTCCTCGCGGTTATTGTTTTCTCGTTCGTGATTATAGGACACCGACTCTCTTGTCTCACTTGTTGCATTTTTTTGTGTGACATATCATATTGAAATTAAAATGTCTGACAGTAATAGTTTTGTAATTAATTAATTGTACTATGGGAAACTGTTTTTGGTTTTCATTTATTGTTTCCGTTTGAAGCGGTTCAACCGGGATAGAAAGAATTAATAGAGATTATAGAAAGAATTTTTATTGATATGTCTATTTTATCATGGCTTTAAGGACACTTTCAATATTGGAAATTTAATGTGAAATTCTTTTATAATATTATAAAAGAATTTCACTTGTAAAAATAAATGAAACCCGTGACATATTCTTTTCGATAAAATAACTTTGTAAATAAATGTTAAGAGCTATATACAAAAGCCTACGATTATATAAAGTACTATTATATTAGTTCTTTTGTACTTCAGATTAGAACACATGTATCAATCTTTTGGTAACAATAAAGTGATTATGATACTATCTTTCATCTATTACGCTATTATACGTAATGACTCATAATTGATTGCGATGAATGCGTTTTGCATGTTTATTCATTTACAGATGGTTGATTTTATTTAAATGAAACAGAAAGATAAAAGCAAAAATTAAGGAACAAAGAAAAAATGCGGTTGGAAATAACAGAATGAAAAACATGTTACAACAATGTGAGCGAAATCAACACATTTTATTTGATGAAACCGTATTTAAAAAATATTTACTATTTTACTGTCCATAGTCGTGTCTTATATTACACATTACCAAGGAAGTAAGAATTAAATGTTAAAATTATTTACGTATAATAAAATAATTTTTTACAATCTCTTAAGAAATAAAACTAAGAAATAAATTTTATAGTAATAGTTGAAATAATTTGGATTGCATTTACGTATATACATATTAAATGTATATAATGATGCATAACATGTATCTGATATTCGTATTTTTCCTTTCTAAATTACGAGGTCCATGGTCATTTAGAAAGGGAACAGTGACATATGTTGCACATCTAAAGGGGTAGATGTAAAACATCGGTCCAGTGTGTGTGGGTTAGTACGCTACGCACTATAAAGATCCCCGCATGAGTTCATCAATAAAGTTTGGTGCGCGGCAAAATTATCCGACATCCTTCCTGCCGGCTGTGGTGCGATAGAACTAGAGATTGGAAATAGGCCCACAGTAAAAAAATATAAAGACAAGACAAGACCTTTCTAAATGAAAATTTCGAAACCTCGTTTTCTCGACCATGGTAAATAATTCTATGTAGAAATATTTGTCGTCAGATATGCTAAGCAAACGAACAGTGGTTGCGCAACGAATGTCGAGACATAAAAAAGATCAATTCAAAATGTGATTCATTTAACATGCATAAAAAGTCAAAGAAGCCGGGAGGGAGCATGTATAGGACTGTTCTTTAGTAGATCAAACGAGAAAATCGTCAACAGCTGAGGAAAGGCTTAAGGAATGGAAATTGTATGTTGGAAATCTATACAAGGGCACCCTATCAACAAATCCAATAAATTTTAAGGATCAAACTTGCGTTGGTTTGTTGTCGAAAATCTATGAAAACATAAGTTGCTCCTCCCATCAGAATAAAGTGCAAGAGAAGATCGCTAAAAGAGCAACCGTTTGAAATGTGGAGTTCTTTGCTTTTGAGTTCTTTCCACTGCATTGGTGTTAAAAATCGCAGTTTTTCTTCGTATATAAGAATATTTATTACGCGAATTTGTATATTATTTGAATTGAATTTGATTAAACAATTTATATCATGTTAGAAAATTACTTATTACATTAATTATTTGAATTACTTTACATGAAATATGTTATCCGATAACAATCTATTATTTCATTTTCTTCTACTTCCTTATTCTATGATTAGAAGGGTACCATCATTGTTGGTAAACTGTTTTTCGAAATGGTTTGCGAATATCTTCAATTTTTCTTTGTCCTCAGACACCACAACAAAGTGCTGTCCCAAAAAATTTAATGATTTGCTGTTATTGATTAAAACTTTTAGAACACCTTTTTCTAATTTACAAAATGGAATTCTCATACGTATCGAAAAACTATGAGATTCCTAAAAACAGAATTCCGGGTAGGAAACTGTAATATGTTTAGTATACGAAAGATAATATACTTTCATTTTTGATCTTATTAAATATATGGTTCCTGATTCCTCATATGGTTCCCCCGTCACTAATTTATCATATTCACTATTCAGATCTTTCGTACAAACATCTTATGTTGTACATGCATGATAAGGAGTGTTCTATAATAATTTTTATATTTTATATAAAATACAACATTACTACCGTATAATGAAGTCGAAAGGCAAGATTTCCTAACAATATAAATCTACAATTCTAATAGATTAATAACAATAAATATTTACGTGTCACGTATACATATATACATAATAGAATTCTTATTAAATAAGGAATAAATATAGAGATATAATGATGGATATCTATGTCGATTTTAATTAATGAGTTCATGAACGTGGTCGCTATCCCATCATTAATCTACTAAATTTTTTGCCAATGAGATGAATATGGGTGTTGCATTATAAGATTTGCGCCATTATGCGTTCTAATATTACTGTTCTTGTAAAATTTGATAGGTCTTAAAGAAAATCCAAATTTGGTGGAAAATTGGGAAGTTGCGTGAAGATTCAATAATATATATTCAATGGTTTTAGTAAAGGCTTAATACAGCAAGAATCCTACAAATAGTTTTGTTCAACGTTTGGTAAAAATCTATTAACAGATTGCAGAGTTTTGTGTGGAAGTGATTTCGACAAAAAGGACAATTCATCATCAAAAAATGCAATAAAGGAATAAATGAAAACAGTACATGCAAGAACTTTTTATGGATGACGAAGAAATGATGAATAGTTCTGCGGTCCTAAGTGAGCCAAAAATTGCAAAAAGAACGAAGTGAGAAACGAAATAAACAAACAATAAATTACCAGGGCCATATTTATTATATGGAGAAATATTTAAGCTACTTAATGACTGTTATCGGCATATTGTATATATCTTCCAACAGAGTAGATAAAAGAAATAAAACAATCATTAAACAATCATTTGCTAAACAAAACAGAAAAACCATCAAACAAATAAATCACGAATTGATATTTTAATTAAATATAAACGGCGGAAGGTAATGCAAAGTATAAGTTCCGATAATTTCGGAAGCAGTCATTGAACAACCCTGCGTAATATGTCGACCACTGCCGCTAGCAAAACGTAGTTCGTACTTCCTTGCACATAAAAGGAGGAGAGAGAAAGAGATAGAGCCAACTGCAGCCACGCAGCGTTCACATCATCTTGCCCATAAAGGGAGGAGGGCGAGATAAAAGATAGAAAAAATGTAGCGTGCGAATTTCGAAGATCCTTTTTTGCTGTTTGGCTTTCGACAGATGTTTTTCGCGTTTTTTTTGTGTTTACATCGAATGCAGAACATAAGCAAAAAATGGTATATATTAGGGGAGAGAAATATGTTTTGTTCTCCATTATGGCGCCTTGCCCTTCACGGGCTTCTTTCTGCTCTACGCATTTGAGGATTTCATTTGATGATATCCAATTCCAAATAAACAACTCATAATGAGTTTGGTGAACTTTGCGTTCATTGTCCCTGCCTCGACGAAAGATATTACGATTTCCGATTTCTAACAAACAACTTTTAATAAGTTTATTGAACATTGGTGACCTCGTCTGGGCGAGATATCGATGCTATCATATTTTCAATAAATAACTGTTATTAAGTTCGATGAACTTTCATTGCGTTTTCTATTGTTTGAAAGGAACGTACAATGTTTTGAACGGTTTCCATGTAAAAGCTGCCGTCGTTATTCCCTTGATTGGTTGATGTACATAGAAGAAGGGGATTGCAGCTCGTTGCTCGTTTGCACGTTAAATCTGATTGGAGAGCTCCCTATCATAAAATCCTATAAAGATTCTAGGATTTATATGGTATTATTCTTTGATATACGTAACGTATGAAAGGACGCTTCTTATTCGAAGAAAATTAGCCCTTCTTCAAAAACTTTGCAGAAATTTCATCTAAGACCTGCCTACACCAAAAACTACCGCCGTCGAAGTCAGACTTCGAATGTCCCAGGCTTCAACTAAATTCCATACCTAAGTCAGTTTCAATTAGATGCATTTTGGGTCTTCTTCTGATAGCTTCCGAGTGAGCCTTTCGCACATCGTTATCAGCAATAATATTATAATAAATTACTAAGTATTCGTGTCGAGTGAGCATTTTCGCATCCATGAATATATTTGGGCATTTCTAAGTAAAGTGCCACCAACTGAATCACAATTTAATTTTTCGTCTATAAAAATTAAATTAAATCTAACAAAGTGAATAAGAAAATTTCTATGCCAGCAAGTCAGGTATATACAATTTACACACTTTAATTCTTCGGCTGAATCTTCTGAACCTGTCATAACAATTTTCGTTTTTAACTCATCTCACAACTCCATATTCCAATTCGCTACCTTGTATCTTCGCTGTCAATGAGAAAAAGAGGAGGACGACGACAGAAGAGGAGGGACGCCAATCAGCTAGATCGCCAGCTCGACCGTGATGACCGAGACCTCACTCCAGAGCGATCGATTAAGCACATGCACGCCACATTACCTGGTAAATACCGAACCGTCCACTCCAAATACACCGACGGGCACACCGCGAAGCCAAGGAGAAGCTGCGTGGACTCCATACGGCTCGCTACTACCAACGACAGTGTCGGGAGATGCATCATTACCGCCAACCCCCGGTAAAGGATCGTTGTACAACGTCACTCGAGAAACGCATCGTCGACGACTCTTCCGATGCATCTTCGGCGACAGTGATTAACATCTGCATGCTCTATCCGTATCCTCCGACATTAAAACGCATTCACAACTAGAGAATTTATAAAGACTTTGTCAAAAACAGCAGGTAAAGCTCAGTAAATTTGAAGATAATTCAACAAATGAAACTCAGAACTATGAGCAACAAAAGTTGAATCGCGAATATCTTTTCGATGAGGAAAACTTAGCAAAAGAAATTGATTGGACCAGATAAAAATTTAGGAAAAAAAATGAATGCTTCTCTAACCCTGCCCTTCACTTTCGGATTGAGGCCAAACAATTCTGAAAAATTGCCTAAAAACCAGAAACCTCCTCCTATAATAATAGAGAGGCAACAAATTTAACAGTCTACAATCTACATAATTTAGTAGTATGTATTATAGATGCCCAATTAAAAATATTAAGTATTAAGCAATAATGTAGTGGAATTATTCCTGTAATTCCCTATAATATTAGTGTTTAATATTAAGTTATTAGTTTTCTATAATTAATATATTGATCATGTATTTATAGATCATGTATTTTGTGTCAAATATATAAACATTAAGTGTGTTTATAAGGCGTTATGATTAATTTTGTTTATAACAAATGTAGTCAACGACATATCTGGACGTTTTTACATGAAGTGAATGTACAAACTAATTCAATGCCAATCTTTTGAACTTAAATTGACCTTTTAATTGGGCGCGGTTTTATGTTGTATATATATGTACAGTGTATTATTTTTAAGCACATTCGCTATTCAGCATCATACTCAATATCATATTCGATATCTAAGGTTTAGGTTGTAAAAGGTACCATGTACAAATTTAATATTAAATATATTTAAGTGTTATTTATTTTATAAGAGAAAATGCTTGTTCAATTACTTCATTGTTAAACTCTAAATGAAATTAATATATTCTACTAAAACGAGAATACAACATGGCGGCCGTGGTAGTTAATTAGAAATTAATTACATGACGCGAATTTTGCGAAAAATATGTAAAAATATAAATGCAAAATAAGAAGTGAAAGAAAAAAAAAAGAACAGGGGTACAACAATAAGGAAAGAAGAGATAGTACAAGCCGGTGATTCAGGTGGCGTTTCAGCGTCTGCAGTTTGGTTGCCGAAAATTTTTCATGGCAGCATTTGGTATCATTTCATTAATCATTCTAGGCGCAGTTTGGTAATTTTGCTAGTAAAGGCTAGAGCGTAAGATTCGTCGAGAGATTTCGGAAAGTCAAGTAGAGATCAATGGGATATAAAAAATTTATGAACAAATTGATATACTATACATTTATATTTTAATTTTGTTTGTTTGTTTAATTAATTAAATTGCAAGGTATTTCATTTTCAAGTATAATGTGGGGTTATAAGGAAAAATTTTTATTTGAAAAAGCATGAGATAAAATAGAATTTGCTACAAATTGTGTTTCATGTATTGAATTAGTACTTGCTAAAAGCACCGAATTATTAAACTTAAGGGATCTAACAAAGAAATAAAATATTATAACAATGGCCGATTCTTTTGATTTAAAATTATGACTGGAAATGATGATTTAGGAAAGTTAATAAATGCGTTTTTATTGTACGATTGTACGCTGAAGCAAGAGAGTAGGAAATTATTAACAAATTTTGTTTTAAAATCTAGATTAACAGAGAATGCGAAGCTACGAATGAAAGACGTATATGTCTCTAATTTAGAATTAGTAAATGATTTAAAATATTATTTCAAAAGTGATGAAAGGGGTTTTTAGTTTGCATGAGTTTGGTAGCACTATTGAAGTTAAGTAAACTCATTCTTACTGCTACTGTTAAGATATGTTAAGATGTCTCTAAAGATATCTCAGTCGGATAATTGTGAAACGCAAAAATTGTTGTATATAGCTAACGAAAGTGCAGCTATAAATTCTTTTATCTCGGAATTAAATAGTAAGGATTTAAAATTCATTGTACGCGCACGTAATTGTAAGTATATTAGGGAAGCGGTACGACCAGCGATAGATGAAAATGAGGCTTTTAAGAATGAGCTAACGCATTGGATTTTTTTTAATAATGCGAACAGAAGTTGTTATCGCTACAGGAACAATTACAATAGAAATAGTTTCGTTTCAAATAAAAAGTATGATTTTCATAATAATAACAATGCGGAATGTGTAAATAATAATATGGAACGGAAAACACTGCATTCTGGTAGTAATTGTAAACCTAGTAAAATATAGTAGGTTAAAATGTTTCAATTACTAAAATGACGCCATAAACTTGTGTTGAGTGGTTTAAATCAAGTTTATGTAATTGTAGACGTTAATAAATATTGTTTTGTTTTAGTTTGTTTTAGATATTGATTGCCACAGTATCTAGCTGATTATAAATTGTATATCTCTATATATATATAAAATTAAGTCGCAGCAGGCTTCCCCTGGCCGCGCCTGAGGAGCTGACAGCGCCTTAGGAAAATATGGGGTCGACAAACTGTCAATGTCAAAGCGCCAAAAATGGATCGGATGGTATATGCGTCTAAATAGCTCGGACAGTTATGAGCCTTATTAGTACATTGTACTCGTGCGAAGGCGGGGCGAGTCGTTTGTAAATATATTTAAGTGTTATTTATTTTATAAGTGGAAATGCTTATTTAATTACTTCATTTTTAACCCCTCAATTAAATTCATGTATTCTACAAAATCGAGAAGATCACAATAACTAAACGTACTTGGATTAGCATGCCACTAGTAGGAGAATAAACAAAATAGGTACATAAGAGTCATTTGCAAGCGGTATGCATCATTCAGTAAATCCAGCAAAAATATTAGATGATAAGAGGTAAAGGGGATACAAACTAATAGGAGTTAAACATATTGGGAGAATAGATATCGTTGCAATGTCACAACCTTCATTAAGAAATTAATTATAATAGTTGTTCTTA
>WYDF02286045.1:0-45539 GCA_009867245.2 Adranes taylori
TTTGTATAATTTTTGTATTGTGTATCGTCTATTGTTTTTGTAAGAATTATTGTTTTATTTTGTATGCCAATAAAGGTATTATCTATCTATCTGTCTACTTGATTTTAAGTTCTTTCTTCTTGTCATTATAAGGAGTCGATTGATCGAGTTTTAAACGAAACGAGAACGGTATTTTATCGCGGTATCTTTACAGAACGAAACGGTCCATCGCGTTCCGAGTGTGGAATCAGAATTCCCATCACTACTTTTTAGTATGACTGTAAAATTTTAGTGGATCGATTTTGAACCGTATGGCCTCGGTTGTTCGTCAGCACTCAGCGATTATAGAATCTTAATTATTAAGAGTTTTTTGTTTTGTACATAAGTGGAGAAAGTGAAATTGATAAATAAAATTTAAACTTAAAATGAAATGTGATAGCTGTACTGTGATCGTCATTACAATAACAAATAATAATAACAAAGTACAACTATCACATTTCATTTTATTTATCAATTTCATCACTTATTTATGTACAAAACAATAAAACTAATATTTAAGCTTCAGTAATGCTGAGTGCTGACAATGAACTAACGCCATAAGGTTCGAAACAGATCCACTAAAATTAAAATAAGCGATACAAGGAAATACTGAGGTTTTTATTTATTTAACCCAACCATCACCTTGAAAAATAAATTCTCTACAAGATATTAAATTTATAACGTTATAATTGAAAGAAGTTTTTGTTTCATTAAATTTTCTTCATCATTATTATAATATTACTGACTAGGGACCTAATTAAAACGTGCTAATTAACTCATTTCCGTTGGGAACGTAAATTCCTTTGTAAAGTGTCTGTAACAAATTGAGAAGAAATATAAATGAATGAATAAATCACAAAATTCTTGGGTCAGTCCTAATAACATTATGTTTTCATTTTCTTATCTAAGTTTTTTTCTTAAAAAATGATAAGAACATGCATATTACGAAACACAATAGTACAGATAATTCAATACTAAATTGACACATTCAAGGATAAATCATACAAGCAATCAGTAAAAAAAACCGTCACACCTAAGAATGAAAATAAAGATTAAAGACTATAGTCAAGTACACAGAACACAAGTTTAAACACATTAGATAGTTTTACAATATAATCACATCTGAAAACTAATTATTTGCTGACATACCAACGGAAAATCTTTATGCATTATAAAATTCTTTTAAATTGTAGAAACAGTAATTGACTAAGAATTTTTTTTAATTCTCTTTCACAGCATTATAAGGTTTTTCACTTAAGATGCCTTCTGGTGTTTTGTTAAGTAAATAACTTCCCGCACATAAAGGCGACATTTTATTCCTCTCATTCTTGTGTTGGGTCTTGCGAGTAATTGGGTGATTCCGGACACCTGAAATAAACTTCCTGCTAATGAGTGAAACAGCATGAATAATTTTACAATAAAACGTCGATTGGTCTTCAGATAATATAAACAGGGAAAGAAAATATGTATGCACAATTAATGTCAATGCATGAATATCAAATTAAATGAAACTTATGACGTAATAATGGCGCTTAAATAAACAATAGCGAAATATCATAAATAAAAAATATATCCAAGCAGTGCATATAAATAAAAGCGGTGCATGTAAAGCAATTCAAATGTACGGTGATAAAATAATAAAACAATAAAAATGCGGAAAACATGTACAAATGATCAACAGTATGACGAGAAGGTGGGGATAAATCTAAATACACGGTATGAATTAGTGAATAGGCTCCAATCTGAGTAGTCTACTACAGACGCGTAACACTGTAATGCGCACTACCGTTACTAGCGAAACTTAATAATCCGGATATTTCTGATATATGTTTGGAGTTGAAATGCTATTTTCTTTATTAGCTTTAATATTGTTGCGCCACGATTTAAATGAAATCATTTATTAAAAGATTATTCAAAAATTATTGACTCAACTCGATTTATATCAACAACTCGATTTACGTAAGTAAATCCCTTCCCTAATATCTCGTCGAGGTGAATATTCAATCAATTGTCGTGCAATATCCTTACATTTACATGCATATACTGGCATTTTGTGCTCACATTCCTAATAACTATTTGCTGAATGAGCATAGAGGGCGCTAGGTGCTGCTTGTGTAACCCGAGTTGTTGTCACGAAACCAGTATGTTTACCTATATATTATGAAATATTATAATATGCAAAACAAAGTTAAAAAATTCTTCCACTATTTTCCTTTTCAATTTTGAGAATTCTTAAAACTAGAGGCAAAAGTTTCTGTTGTCTTTCAGTTTTTGGATTAGTTATATTTTAGAATTCATTTTTAAAGACATTCTTATAGGACTTTAGAACTCATGATTTATTCTTTCGTTGAACCAAATTTTATAAATATAATTTTAGATACAAGTACGTACACAACTTTTAGTTCAAATTTAATATATAAGTCAATGTAAATAGATAGGCGACTAAATCTATCGCTACTCCAAACGCGTTCTATTTATCTTCTAATAGATTATTTACCAGCTACAATAATAATTTTATTTGTTTTTTCTTTAGTTACGGATTGAATAATAACAATCGTCATTTATTTAAATATAGAGGTAATGTTGAGGTAATGTACGAGATACAGTAAAATAATCTAATTCTCTACTATTAATATACGTCGACAGAGGTTACATTTCTTTAACCCTTAGCGGGCGAAGTACTTTTTCAATGCCAGGTCCTACAACACGTATCTCATCTGTCGCATGTATCACACCATTATTACAGCTTGGTCGTTGCCCGCAGACCATTGGCTGTCTCTACAGGTCGTAGCCATTTTATTGAATTACTGCCATTTTTTCACTCGTCTCAATTAAATTGTCGGAGTTTGGATAAACATTTACTCATCAAACTTTAACATTTAAAAGATAATAAAGCAACAAATATGAAAATGTTAAAATAACTGGTCTTGCTTGTTTTAGCAATTTATTAAAAATTGTTAAACTTTGCAATTTTTAGTAAACAAAAAAATTACCAAATTTCTTGACCCCATAAATTATTGGATGTAAGTAGATATAAGACAAACAATTTTTTTATAAAACCAATATATTGAACTAACAAAAAAATGTAAAATATTAATTTTTATATGTACGCTTTGTGATATTTTTCAAAACAGACAGCGGGGTACAATCCTGGTTTAGACGGGCACGTATTCCAATAAAAATTGGTGGTTTTCGCATTTTTTTGAAGGGCTCGAACACAAGCGACAGTCTTTGTTAGAATTTCTCGAATAAATGGCATGAAACTGATTATTCATTCTTGTTTCATCTTCCACTGCCATGGGATAGTTTGAAACTTTTTATTTCATGCTGTTGCTGCTCCTTACTCCCTCGACGAACTTACATATTAATTTACGACGAAACAACTTTGCTCTCAATTTTGGTAAATTGCAGGCTTCTTTGTAAAGCAAAAACGCATTGTCCACTGAAACATGAAATTCTCCACCATTTGGGCGTCCATCTTGAAAATGCGTAAGTAGTTGACAAGTGGTCAGCTAAATCCACGCCACCCATATTTTTTATATATTGGGAAATCAATTCAGGTTTATTTATTGTTTCTTGTATTTGTTTCCTTTCCCTTTTATTATTCTTTGAACGTCTTCTAAGTTATCGTCGAAAAGAGTTGATAAAGCGCATACCACTCGTTTATCTTTCCAGGCCAATACAATCTTATTGTGTGCTCTCATGGCTATAGTGTTTCCTTTTTGTACTGACTTTATGGATTTTGGTTTCACTTCCTCGGGTAAACCCTTTCGGTTTGTCATAACTGTGCCAGTAAGGTGAATTTTTTATTTGTAAAGTTCTGCAGCTAGGGTTGGACTGGTATAATACCGGTATGTAAAGACATGATACCCCTCAGCACCTTGAGAGTAGTCAAGAAGTTTTTGAACTAGGTGAACAACGATTCTTGATATAAATGATAAGCCTGGTCTGATTCCATTTTCTGCAGTTTGCGCCCCAAGATATGGTTCCATAGCATAAACATAACCATTTGAAGAATCTGCTAAAACAAAAACTTTGATACCCCATTTGGTTGGTTTATCTTTCTTGTAAACTTTAAAGGCACTCTTCCTTTAAAACCTACTGTACGTTCATCCACCGAAATTATTTTTCCGGCTTGTAGTATTTTTTCAAATTATTTTACAAACATTCTATAACATTTTTCACTTTAGAACTTTTTGTTCTAGTACTTATAGGACGATCATGCTCTGGCGGAGAAACATGTAGATTCCAAAAAATTTGCTTGAACCTATCCCGGCTAAATATGCTTTTACAAAAGGGCTGATGAACTGTCCAATCGTTAGAAAAATCTCTGATTTTTCGTTCATAGACATGTTTAAAATTATACGGATAAAAGCTCTCATTTCATCAAAAGTAACTGGCTTCCAAGAAGCCCTAAGTGAACGTTTACGAAATGGCATATTCATAATTAGTTTTTAGCTGCATATCTAATTGTCTCATTCGTTATAGGTTGAATAAGCTGGTCTGAAAAAATATGTAAAAGAAGCTAATTTCTTTCAATGACACAAAATCTTTGGGGCATATACAACCACGTTTTTTATTGAATTTGAATTCAGGTAATCGCTGATCAGATTCCTCCCATTTTTCCAGACTAAATCATCAACAATCAAATCATTTTCATTCGACATTTGTTCCTCCTCAGAATTACTATCATTTACAAAAAAACTCTTGATCGTTCTCATCATCAGAATTGTCATAATTCACCGATTCATTCAGATCACCACTGTTATTTTCTAAAATTTGTTGAAGTTCAAGATCTGAATAATATTTTCTTTTATGTGACATTTTATTTAAAATTTAAAAAATAGAAATACTTGAAATTCGCTAAAGCACAAGAATAGTTTTATGTATAGGTACTCTCAGATTGAGCAACTAAAGCCAACTGTCTCACTCTATGGTCATAGACAAATCACTTAGTTTGGCGCCTTTAGAATAACAAGACAGTTATTCCCGACTAAACTTTGTTCGCGGAATCCATTGGTAATGTCAGATTTATCATCTGAGTGATGTGTTTCGAGATATGGGCCAAGAAAGTGGCTGCATGTGACACATGAGTTACGTCTGAATTGCAATATTTTCTTGTGACAGATGAGATACGAGTTGAGGGACCACGACCCTTTCTATATCGTGCATCTGAATTGCAATATTTTCAGTGTCGTCAGGCATGCGATTTCCCGCTAAGGGTTAAGCAGTAAATGCGTTTCTATATAATATTAACTTCTAAGATAGGAACCCTATCTAAGATAGGGTTCCCAAATCTCATCTGTTCAGTTGATTATAATACTTAATCTAAAGAGACTTTTATCGTTACTATTAATATAAGACAATAAAGTTCCATATGACTCAAATAAATCTATTGTTCTTTTGATTTTCAGAATGCGAGAGTACGTAGAAGAAAATGAAAAAAATGATCCGCTGATACATGCTCCTGATAAAAAGAATAATCCATGGGCGGAAAAAGGAAAATGCGTTGTTATGTAGAACGTTAGATTTATTCTGAGAAGTCTGTCTGTAATAACATCAATTGAACTCGAAAATTCGAATACTTTTAATTTGTTCGCATCGTTCATAAATTCATTTTATTCATTCCCCAAGAGTTCATCAATTGAGTGGTAAACGTTTTATAATGGAAAGGAAATTATCAAAAGAATCTTCTTTACTCATTTTCTAAATGATTTCGCTTCATCAAAACATTTTATAATTTACTCGAAATTATTTTGTTCTTGGATAAGTTTTATGTACTTCAAAAGCTGAAAATTTTATTAGAGAACGATTGAAGATTATATATTACTAATTTTATTATGCATAATTTAAGTAGTATGTATAGCTTTAGTTATTTAAATTAGTTGTAACTTAGCATAAGCTTTAAAAAGCCGCCCATTCATTTGTAAACGTATGTGTTCGTGTATGTTATTAAATAAGTTATGAAAAATGTATTTCTGAAACATTTTATTACTAAAGTAATTTATTAAGCCCAATACGGTGTTATTGATTTATGGACTAAATATTAGTTTTTGTTTTTAGGTAGAAATCTCAATACTATAAGAAGCACTATCTAACAAAGTTTACTGAAATCTCTTGTCTGTAACGGGTTTGGAAATATCGCAAAAACGCGATTAAACTTTTCGACGTCTATGCTGTCTGACGAAAATTGAAAATTTATAAAACTTGTATAACAACAAGACAAATTTGTTACTTTTAACTACGCTCCGTTCGGATTTCAATCTAGACTATTACATGGTCAGAATTCTCTGAAGGCAACTGTATCGTCCTTTTGCAGAACAGGCATTCCAATATCTACAATATATGGTTTCAAAAGTTTTAGATATTACATCCTTCTATGATTTCCAGAATTCTTCGAAATTAGCGATTGATTTCCTTATCACATCAAAAATCCGTATGGTGTTCGAGATTTCAAGGCAGCTGAAATAAACTTACTACTAATGAGTGAAACAGCATTATTACTTTAATAAAACCGTCTATTGGTTTAAGCAGGGAAAAAAATGTTAATGTACAATTAAATTTGAATAAGAAACAAAAGAATAAATGTTGAATTAAATTCCTGACGCAATAATGGCGGCTAAATAAACAATAGGGAAATTATCATAAATAAAACAATATAGCCAAGCAGTTTATATAAAACAGTACAAATGCATAATAAAAAAACAAAATTAAAGCGGGGTGATAATTATAACAACGTTGTTATTATTATCACTCCGCTTTCAAATAGGATTGTATTGTATGAGTATTGTACAACCCTACCCTAGCTGACGACGTAACACACAACTATTCTATTAGCGGCATATCATAACGTATCACTGAGCGGTGTCAGCCAGCACAATATATGCAGCAAACGCAACTCACAACTAACGTAGACAATGTGTGTGTGCTACCAGAGCAACACACAAAATAGCACGGCAAAGCGAGCGACAGTCTATCTCTTTCTATTACATGTAATATATGGTAAAGTTGCGCGAGGACGTGACAACTTTGTGATTTTATTATTTACAAATAATACATGCATTCAAGTTCATTTCTAATTCAGGGTTCCCAAATCTCATATATTTAATCTATCTAATTTATTTATTATGAAGAATTATGTAATTTGATGGATACTTTAAACTCTTCAGTAATACGCTTCGTTACAACTCATAGAATAGGGGGGAATCTCCTAATTTATATTACTTTTTTAACTTGAATTAAATTTGCGGGATTCCCTCTATTCTATGAATGTCAATATATTAATTGCTTTATTATTTTCCCTGTTTTAAAGAACGATAAATGTATTGCTTCGGAATTTTTCACACAGTAAAGCAATGAAAGAATACGATAGATTAAAATAGTAAATGAGCTATTAAAAACAGGAATAATATTTCTGACCAATGTAGAAGAATGCAAGAAAATAGAAATCGTAAAATGAGTCATTATACACTAATAGAGCATATGGTGTAGAAAACTGTAATGTTCGTTTACTACTTGTTTCTATTTAAGTTCGCTGTTAGATTAAAGATGGCGTCAGTGAATCATTAATTCAATTATTATATTCCTATGGATATGCATGGATGGTTCATCACATCCACATGCAAAAATACCTGTCGCTGGTACAGTTAGTTTGTAGCGCTTTTTGGATGTCGCTAACTCAATGTCGCGATACCACATTGTAACTGGAATGCCCGTTCACTACACCAGATCCTTTGCTGGACTATGTTTGAGTTGATTTCGGAAGTCCGGAAAACAGAATTATTTTCTGTCCTGATCGGCCAAAGCAAATTCCGATAATTCCGACTTTTTCATTATATTTTATACTTATTTCCGGGGACAATTACAATTTTCAGAAAATATTTTAAATATGATACCAACAGCGCAGGTACTCTGGTAAAAGCATAATCTAGCTGGACATTTGTACAGATAATATAGCCTATTTTTTTTTTTAATTATTTCCTATCATCTATCAAACAGATCAATAATTGCTATCAGTCGAAAGCTTCATTTAACAATGATTCATATAATATCTTATAATATCTAATTAACTCCACACGAATATATTTTTATGAGGCTCTTTAATTTATAGTTAGACACGCATTTTAGAATTATCTCTTCAGAAATACATTTAATTAAAATAACTAAAGATGTTCGCTACATATTATGTAAACAAAATTATGTTAGTATTAATTGAAACTGAAATATAAAACATTATTCCTTAAAAAATTTACATAGATACAACACAAGATTAAATTAGAAATTGCTTGATAATACATTTATGAGTTTTAACTGTTATTTTAATTAATTTACATATACTATTTGTCTCAGAAATTCAACTACTTGTGCCCGTTTAGGAATTTCTTATCATTTCTTATTAATTTATTAATAAGAGAGGTAAGTTGCTCTTTTGGGTACTAAATTTAAATCCAACTTTAGCAGGATTAAAAGTTGTTTTTACAGAACGCATATTTTCTAGTCTTCATATGCTAATTGCATGATTATTTACATGTAATAAAAGCTTTACGGATATAGATGCAAATTTAAATACTAAAAAATATTAATGAATTAAATTGAAGGAAAAAAAATAAGAAATGGCAACGCATAGTTATTTATACGGTTGCTTCGAAGTTGTAACTATGTAATCTTTAAAACATTTTCATTAAACACTAATTTATAGTACATTTAGGTTTAGTAGTTTCTATTTGTGATTGTTGTGCATTATATTATAATTAATAAGACAGCTTTTTACTGATAGAAATCAGCAATGAAGCAATTACCAATTTTGATGTTTTTGATTTAAGGAGCATTTCATTACATTTGATCATATTATTTATTATCTAATAATCAATTATTGTTATTGAGAAAACAGTTGTTATGTAGTTTTTTAAAATAGTTAAAAGAAAACCGTAATATAAATCTGTACTAATATAAAAATCTCTAAATAACAAAATCTGTTTCCGACATTCTAAACATGTAAACATTTTACTTCTTCCTTGATTTCATTAAATTATCCATTTTTAATACCTATATGTTACAAATATGGCTATCAAAAGTGTTTGAATGCATATACTAGGTATAGGTTATAAAATTTATCAAAAATAGTGATTGGTCAACTTGTAGACTTAACAAAACGCATTAAAGCTTAAAAGGGACAGTATATGGAAAACCGTGAAGAAATACGGGATACCGGAGAAGACTACAAAAGTAATTAAAGAAACACACAACAACCTACACATGGCGTGATTATAGGGGAAAATTACAAAACCATTCGCAGTTAAGTTAGGAGTTCGCCAGGGATGTATCCTATACCCAACTCTCGTTCTATTGGTTCTGGATGAGGTGATGAGAAAAGTCACGGATGGAAAAAAGAGGAGCATACAGTGGAAGCTGACTGAACGACTGGAGGATGTAGATTTTGCAGATGATACCTGCTTACTCTCACAGAACCACCTTAACATGGAAAAGAAATTCCAAGGCCTCGAGTGCTAAACCAAGATGATGGCTCTGAAAGTAAACTCCTACAAGACAAAGATTATGAAGATAAATACAAGAGATGCAAGAACCCTGAGAATGAACAATGAGGACATCGTAGAAGAGTTCACGTACCTTGGAAGCATAGTGACTCATAATGATGGTGCAGCTGCAGATGTCAGAGCAACAAGCCGAAAGACCTTAATTAAGGTCTAACGACTCTGGAAAGAAAGAAAGGTTGTCACAACGACCAAACTTCAAATTTTCAGAACCAATGTGAAAGTAGTGCTATTATATGGTTATGAGACTTGGAAGGTCACCTCCAAAACCAACAGTAGCTTGGAGGTTTTCCTGAATAAATGTCTGAATAAAATTATCTAAATGTTCTGACCAAATGTGATAACTAACGAATACACTTGTAGAAATCCATCTCCATTCAAATCAAGAGAAGTAAACGGAGGTGAGTTGTTCATATCCTCCGGAAAAACCCTTCATAAATTTAATATTTTTTTGAATTTTAAAATACAGCAATACACAAATCTAAGTTAGAACATAAGAAACGTCGCTCAATATGTCCCATAAATCTTGGTTTTTGCTGTTCTAGGGGTACTTAAACGATCATACTTATTTATGTTACTTTGACAGATAAAATAGAAGCGGAAAGTAAAATAAGAATTTGGTAGTCGTCAATTTTGTATAAATTATGATATAAATGAAAAGAGGAATGATGAAAGCACAAGAGTGCCGCTTTCGATAACCATGATTTGCGAGTTGTGTTAATAGAATAATTTCTTTTAAATAATGGCACTAAGATATCTATATTAACCTTCTTAATGATACTTCATGAATAATTAAACATCTTGATTTTTTAAAGAAATTAAATTGTGTAATGTACGCAATGCAAATGTTAAAATCAAAAAAACTCATAAAATGCTGAAACGAACATTTCTACGTTTTCGTGTATTAAAAACGTTTCACTTTTTTAATACAAACGTGGAAGATAAAAATTTTAGAATTGTAGGCATAACGTACATTATGTTATTTATAACAAGCTTCAAATATTCGAATAGTTATTATTATTTAAAACAAAAACATATGCTACTATATTTTAATATCGTCTACTCTTATTCAAAAATATTTATCTATTTTAAATTCTTGACTTTACTATAAAATTATATGTATTAATAATCTTAGTCAATAAGTGATTCCATATGTGTGAAAATATTGACATTTAAAACCTGACAAATAACTTACAAATTAAACGAGAAATGCAGTTTAAGGATATTACAATTGTTTTGAATAATTTAAATTCACGTTTCACTTAAATTGATTTAAGTAACTTATAAATTTTCTTAATTTGAGCAACTTCCTTTTAACATCAAAATAAAACAAAAAGTAAGCAAATTTATAAGTTACCATACAAAAGTAGAAATTAAATATATCATCATGAAACTGACAGTTTCTAATATATAAATAACATTTGTTTTTACAATATAAATAAAAGGAAAATTAAAATTACGTGGCTTAAACCCGCACCTAATATTGACAGATGATGCGACAAAGTTTAATCCAACTTAAACATAACCTTGTGTTTAAATTTTGCCGCCAGACGACAACTAATACATGAAAACAACTTTAAAACAACAAAATATTAAATCAAAAACTTTAAATGAAAAAGAGAGATAGATGACTGTCAGTACACGTCTCTAATTATCGGATATGTCTTTTAACTGTAATCATTTGTTAATTCAACATTTAGCATAATTTAAATATTATATCTATCGCTATCCTCGAGCAGCAAATATATGCTTAGAGCTAAATTTTTATACATATATTTAAATAAATTATAACTTTCTTAGAATAATATACTAAAATATCAATAATAATTATAATTACGAAAATTTTCACCCCATTAAAAATTATATTATTATTTGTAGTATATTGATAATAATCATAACTTGTAGCTTATACTATAATATAGTTTCTTATGCTCTTCAGTAGTAAAAAAAAAATATGCATGGTTAAATCGCAATTTTTTTTTATAGAACAACGTTCAAAAAAACCATTTAACTTAAAATTTGTTCAGCTGCGTAGTTAAAGCAATTATGACTTAACTACATAGTTGTACTGAACACAATTTTTGAGATACAGTACACATTGTAGTGTAAAAAAAATTCCAGCAATGACCTTTTTAACTCAATCAAATACTAATTGGCTAATGATCAGCTAAATGGGCGTCCAGGATTACGATGACTACCTCATCTGTGGCGAATTCGATTCATTGCCAATCAACTCAAACTGCAATTCTTGAATTTTTATGACCTCGACACCGAAATGTGAAATGGTGCGTTCTCTTAATGGAAGAGTACTTTCCTCTCCTTCAAAGGTGAAAGTTATAGCACTTATTTCCTCCAACTTTCCGAATAACCATTGTACGACCCCGTTATTGTTTTACCTTTTTCTTGTAGTCGATGAACGGATTTCCTGGCCGATTTTCACTGTGTTTCCATCACAGAACTGAATAGGAACGGGTGCATCTACGAAAAATTGTCATCGGCGACTTGCTTTGTTCAAATCGCTCAAGCCGGGCCTTGGAAGTGTCCATTCGAATGAATTTTTGATTCAAAACTAGCAAACGGAGTCGTGGAAAACCGTTTAACTGTAGTAGATTTGGAAACCATTGTAAAACATCTAACAACCTACATACAAAACACCTTAAACAATGTTAACAAGAAACTAGTTGTGAGAATAAATACAACATAAATAAAAAAATATGTAGTTAATAAAAATGAAAAATCAACCAGAGCGAAATCGGGTACAAACGAGAGATCTAAGGGAAAAGAAAAAGTTAAAATCGCACCAAAATCAAGCAAACCAAATTGTGGAAGAAAACCATAAAGAGCCGTGGAACAAAGCATAACAGAGGCAAGTGCAAAAGGCGAAATAGATTTGTGCGAACTGATCGAAAAATCAGAAGGGATTCAGATGAAAATACACCGATCCAAGTTCACCAAGATGTAATTTTTCGCAAGCGCTCGCAAACCAATTGGCTTCGCATTTTTTAAACAAGGATGAGATCGATAAGAAATAAATAAATAACAACAGTAAACAACAGATTAATTACAAACTTAAAAATTATATCGAAAAATGAAATTCAAAGAAAGCCCTTGGAGAAGACGGCATTCCAACACACAACTTTAAAAGTGCTTCCAATGAAAGTCCTGCAATTCTTAACCAAGCTACTCAAGAACAGTATGAAAATAGGTCACTTCCCTCAAAGATGGAAAAAAGCGGCTACAACAGCAATACCGATATTGAAAGAACCCATCTCTTCCGCAGAACAGAAGGCCGGTAAGCTTTCTCGACGAGTTGAGCAGGATATTTGAATCCATAATCAAAGATAGGATTCAGAACATCCTAGAGGAAGAAAATTTTATCCCAGAGAACCAGCTAGGTTTTGCCAAGCATCAGCAAAACTCGCAGAAAGCAGCACGCGCTGATTAAATATTGAAAAGGTTTACGACAGCGAAGTACTAATCCACAAACTCACAATATTAGCGACTCCAATGAAACTGGTTAAGATCACAAAATCATTTTCAGAACATCGCTTTTTCTAAATAAAATTCTATGATATCGGTAGAAATATCATCAAGATAAGAGCTGCCGCAACTTTCTCCCTTCTCTCGAATTCTATTCAACGTTTTCGTAATCGTAAATCATAAATTTAAAAAACAAACTGACACGGATAATCTACACCAGTCACAAGAAAAAAGCAGACTGGCCTGATGCTCAGAAAATCTACTACCAATACTAGAAAAAAAGTGAAATTAAAATAAGGTACAAAAAACGTAATCAGACTTACAAGGACACAGAGTGGAGAGAGGTGAATCCATTGAGAGGTGATAGGAAGCGGAAAATGGAGATAGGAAGCTGCTGTTCGGAGAACTGTAAAGAAGCTCCACTGGTTGTTGAAGAAGAATATCAAAATTCCAGATCAGGTCGGGAAAACTATATTCAAATAGCTCAAAATAACCTACTGAGAAAAATAATGGACGCTTCGTGGTATCTATCAAAAGCTAACATCAGAAGGACGTCGGCTCCCCAAATCTGTGTAAAATAGCCAAGGAATGACTAAAAATCATGATACACTAGAAACCCATCAAAATCAAGCCATAGAGAAGCTGGCTGCCCTGATGGACAGCTAAACGACAAGCAACCTTGGTGATCCCCGTTGTGTGCACCAAGCACAGTAAGGATCCATTCATTGAGTATTAATGCCAGATAATGGAATAAATAGCAGGTAAAATAAAAATGGTCTGGGAACTGCGGACATACTCAATGGTGTTTATAAGTTACTAAGCAAAAGAAAAGCTTCAAACGAAGATTTTAAAGTGGCGCTTGTATTTAGGCAACCACTCTTTAACATCAAGTTGGTTACTTATACCCAATTTCAAGTATTAAAATGAGATATTGGTCCTTAACCACATATTAGGTATTTCATTAATTTTGTCTTACATAATATATCTCAAAACTTAAAACAGCTACAAACAAAAACCATTTTGGAATCAATAATCATAAGTATCCAAATCACTGTTAACTTTCCGGTACCAAAATAATATTTTTCTGTAGTATTGCGTTATTTATTATTATATTTATCCCTATACATTTGATCTATTATATTTAATAATGCCGAAAGAAAACTTAACAATACTTTAGAAATCTGCTTTTTAGAAGTTCCTTCGATTCTTCTCTAGTACTTGCTATTTAAAGAAAAGTACTCTTGTAAAGTCAACACCACTTACTATAATTAATAATTATTATATATCCATATATTTAATAAAATAATATTATTGAAAATTAAATATAATTTTTAAGAATTAAAATGTTAATTATTATTATAGGCATAGAGTCCTTAAGGTTTAAGACAATTAATAATATTAAATATTTAATAGAAATTGAAATATTATCAGTACTTATTCTAAATAAATCTTAATAAAGAATTAAAATTCGTATTTATTATGGAATATATAAAAAAATATTTAATGCATTTTATGTATAAATAAATTTTAAGTATGGTTTTGCATAAATAGCAAAGCGAAATTTAAAATGAAGTAATAATGTAAAAGTATAAAAATTTAAATTAGAATAATCCATAGTGATTTACAATATTAACAACAAATATGACTTGTCTGATATTTTCACACAATGCGGAAATCTACGGTTTTAACAACAAACATAATTTGTTCCATTCGTATTTGTATTTTGTAATTATAAAATAAATTAACAATATATAGATTTTAAATCATCTTTTGTTTATTTTCTTTAATTTTTACGTTGAAACACACCGTAATACGTGATCATATTAATGGAATTCGTTTTGAATATATAAAAGTCAAAATAAGTTGTGCCAGAGTTGCAGCCAATTAATTTTATATAACATAAATTTAATTGTAAAGATGAATTACTTTAATTTCCAATATGCTACAAAAGTCACATTTTGGAATTTAAAAAAAATATTAGTTGTTGGAGATTTCTTTTATTAATTTTTTAAATAACTGATTCTATCTATTTAAATTCCATTAGAGGAAACTAATAAATTACATTAGTAATTTATAATAGCACTTTGATTTGTACTTCAGTTTGGCTAGCAGCATTTTTGGAACGAAAGAGATGTCGTTAGCCCGATTTGATATGTACCTTTCGAAAATTGCAAATACGGTGAAACGAAACGAGAAACTTAGCTAATGTATGAAATTTAAAATTGATTGAAAGATTTAAAGGTAATAAAGATAAAAATTTTAAATCATAAATATTTCAAGTTAACAAAATAATGTCTAATCAGGAAAATAATGGTGCTCCTACAGGAAAATAATGGTGCATAATGGTGCTCCAAAAGCTTTATTCAAAGACAAGAATAAGATGAGTGTGTGACGCGTTTCGAACTGTGTCATCATTAGACTACAAAGAAAATTAACATAGGAAATCTATATTTAAAATTACTGAATGTAATCAAATATTCGTTGACAAACATGAAGTTTAAAAAATTCATAATTAATTCATAAACTAAAGCAACCACATATTCAACTCCAATAAAAATTAAAGATTTAAACTGGAAAGGAAATTATTTCATAGGAAATATATAAATCACTTGAAACTACTGAAACATGATTTAAAATAACATTCCGTACCTTAAATTAAATTAAAAAGATTGAGCTTTTAAAATAATTCACATTTTATCCAAAATGATTTTTTCGAAATTACAACTTATGAACAATTCATAGCATTATTTAATAATATTGGTTTCATCTTAGCGATAAAGATGAAATAGCATCTTAATGGAATTAAAACTATTAAATAACCTAACCGAATTTTTTTAACATAACAAAATTAAACATATTAAAACTAAATATTAAAACCAGCACTAAAAATTTCTTTACAAAATCCTAGTTCTGAAAATCTATTTGTTTATTTAAGAGTTTACATGCGTTCAAACTATTAACTATATAAACCTGTTCTAAATATATAGTCATATATTTATTTTCACAAAAATGTAAGATTGTAGCGAATCACGTTACATTCTTCATCAGAAGTAAATGATATCAAATAAATTAAATGAATTTCGGGCACCCTATATTAATAATAAATTGAATGCGTGTATTAAATGTAAACAAACTTGCTTCTTTCCGCTGCTAATAAAACATTGTATATTATGAATTAAACACATTGCTTAGCGCGTATGAGAGCGGGAATATTTGGTGGCCTATCTGATTGAATAATCCATAGAGAGATAGCTGACGCTTGTTATTACCGAGCCGTATATTGAGTACGCAACACTGCTATGCTTGTTTAACTGTATATGACTTATGCTTGGATGTGAGTGTACATATATGGATTGATTGTATGACTCGTCGCTTGAAATTATAATATACTGGCGCCGCTACCTATGGTTACCGGCTACAAGTTTTAATCGCTACTGCTGTGTTAACTATTGCTTTCTATTATAAGCGTGAGAAAGCTGCTAGAGTACAGTTGTGTGTTATGTTGTTACGTATGGAAGGGATATCAAAAATTACATAGGATTGTGCAGATAGACCGTATCACATAAATAAATGACGTGTAAATGACATACACGACCGGTACTACAGAGTAAAACTTGTGCGTGGCTGACGTCTATAAAAAAGAGATTCTTAAACAAACAGGATCAATTCCTTACGAACTCGAAGACAGAGCGCCCAGCGAGCAAAAGAGCTACCAGCCAAGGCAGCCAAGCCGAGCCGCACTAGCCATGCCGAGACACCAGACAGAGCGACAGCCAGCGACATTCGCTGGGATGATAATATCTTTGATGAGCGATTTTGAATACCGTATATTGATTGATTAAATTCCATGTATGTTTCAATAGCTACACTTCTCCCTCCTACCGATTCCTTTAACCTAGTCTCATTTAGCGAAAGTGTATACTACTGACTTGTGATTCACAGTCAGTTGTAGACAATGTACGACGTGACGTCTGTAGTTGACGGCTTGACGCATCTGAGTAACACTTTCCGTTTCTCTCCATACCTGCCGAGAATGTATCCTTCTGACTTGTGGTTCACAGTCAGTTGTAACCGTTGTAACTTAAGTCAGAAAGATTTTTATCTACCAGGAACTTACGTAATCTTATATATGATTTATTATCTGAATGCTTTAAAAAAAGATTCTAATTACATTTAGTTATCAACTTATCGCTACTAACTCTTTCTATTCTCTAAGAAAAAATACTTAAATCAATTTAGAAGAAATATTTCTACATCAGCATAAAATTGTACTGGAGCAAGATAATAATTTCACTCTTCTGATTATTAAAGTTAGAAAATTTGAAATATTAAGATACATAGATAGTCTAAATGATTAGCTCAAATACATAATAGTCAAATACATATAGTAGTTTCCGTCCGCTACGTTTTGTCGGCTATAAATCAGTAGTATCGTCAAAAATGGCGGTGATACTCTGCAAAATGAAAATATAGCTAAATATTAAATTTCATCATAAGTTATAGAAAAATTTTGTTAACAAGATGTTACTTAAAGTTAACAAAATATATAAACTTTTGTTTCCCAAATACTTACATAATATGTTAAAGGTTTAAAAATTTAGGTCAACATGCAGACATATGAGGTAAAATTTTCTCTTGCTCTTTTCAAATTATATATTTAAAAATAGCCATTTATAGTTCTGATGAAGTGGTAATTGTTTCCATGAAACATGTCAACTAACTTGAATTTGTTGGGCTTGAAAGCTTACGTATAATAGAAATTATTATTAAATGGATATTTTGGAAGATTAGTCTTTCATTCTTTCATTACATTATTATTTTGTTGGTTGAATATTGGAATTGTACAAAATAACCCGTTGTACGGTATATAAAAATTGGATGGCATCATCAAATTTTTGAATTAAATCAAAAATCATTTACAACAATCATTCAAAAAATTTATAATTTACCGAGAACTCTAACACCTTTATCAAATTTGCATTTGTCGAAGGAAACAAGTATAAAGTGTCAGTATAAAATTGTCAAAAATTATGCATATTGTTATTTGCATATCTTTAATGAAAAATTTAATTTAACATTATAAAATATTCTAGATATTTGTTATTTCGAAGAATTAATAACTTTACACAAATATTTATTATGATAATATTGTTACAAAAAAGTACGTCGTATGTGAAAACATAAGTTCAAATTAATATTTATAAAAAAGTTGCCATTTAAATCACATGCTTTAGGTTTATCTTTTGTACTTACGACTTTTACAAACATTAAAACATTGTTTATCTCAACAGGTATCTTGAATAATCTAACAGTTGTGCAAACAATCCATTTTATTGGTGTGCTTTAGAAAATGTTAAATTGCTTGGAACTGATATTATTATTTTTAATTACTTGCATCTTTATTTTGCGGCTTTATATGCATCAGGCGCATACATATTGGTCAAAACGAAATGTTATTACATTGCCAACAAATTTTATTCTGGGTAATTTAGAAAATCCGACAAGTGGACTCCGTAGCATTGGTCCACAAATGAAAGATATTTACAATCGCTTAAAACAGTATGGAGCTACACAATATGGAGGTAATTTAGTGGCCTACGTGGTACCAATAATATACCGACATATATATATTGATACTCCAACAATTTTTTATATATCTTATTTAAAAATTTCAGGTATTTACTTTTTCTCTAAGCCCGTCTTTATTCCATTGGATGTAGAACTAATCAAACTAATTTTGAGCAAGGATTTTAATCATTTTGCTTCAAGAGGTTTCTATGTAAATGACCAGGAAGTTATCTCACAAAATTTAATAACTATAGATGGAGAGATATGGAAAAATATGCGACAAAAATTGACTCCCAATTTTTCTTCCGGTAAAATGAGGATAATGTTTGACATTCTAGTAGAGACAACAAATCCGATGATAGAAATGATTGAAAAGATCATTGAAAAACCTATTAATATAAAGACTGTGAGTTGTTTAAGTATTAGTAAACAAATATTAAAATTTATTTACTGGAGTCAACAAAGATTACAGCTATTGAGCGTCACAGCTAATAGCTGTGACGCTCTTTAATTGTTACAGCTTGCCACAAACTGTTACTATTGTGATGGTTGTTTTGTAATAGGGACCTGGATGAACTCCAAGTGGATATATAAATTCTATGACCAGTAAAGGCGCATTCAATCCTTCCGGGATAAAAAAGCAAACGTTGAGTTAGGACGTACTCAGCGTTAAGAAATTATTTCTATGGGGTTTTTGAATAAACATAAACTATACAATTAGAAATTAAATAATAAATAACGATCCCTTGCTTAAATAAACCAAATAATCTACCTTACTGAATAATGCAAGTACAGTTCATGAAGTAAATAAATTAACTTCAAATAAACCATCACAATATCTCCTGACAAATAAGAACTCCTGACATAATTCTGACCAGTAAAAATAATCGCGCAACCTAATCGTAAAATTATTAGCAAAATCTGTAAGACAACTATAATAAAATTCTGAACATAATGAGCGAAAGTTTGGAAAAATCCTCAATTATATAAGTAAATCGATTATGCTGCCCTCTAAGGGGTACCTGGCGTACTAAACCTCACTCTATCCCATTCCTACTTATTGAAGTCCATTTAATGCATTTTTCGAATACGATCTCTCTAATCACTGGTCGTTTGAGTTATTACCGATTGCTCCTGACTTCAAAACCTCCACTTGCAGTAAAATTTCCCTTTCGTCCATTCAGATATCTAAAAGCTAACAGCTGCGAGCTATTCGCGTGTTCTTTATCGCGATATATTACAAGGTTTAAAGAAAGTGAATCTATCTAATATCGTTCGTTTGCCAAATGTTGATATTAAAAAGTTTAAAGAAAATAAATTCATTTAACATCTTTCTTTTATCGTTTCACTATTATTGGTTTAATTTTTGTGGTCACGCACTTCATGGCACCACTGGATGCAAACACACAGTTTTTTAAACAAACGTTCAGCCCATGACAGACCATCATTTCTCAAATCTATTTGTAGGGCACTTTAAACACTGGAAGGGTGGCCAACATTTGTATTTTGTTTGTTTCTTGTTTTGTTCTAATTATTACACAAGGAGCTACCGCCAGCAAAAGTCTTCTTTGCCGCTCATGCCAACCGATGAATCAGTACTGTATGAGCTGCCACTATAACGCAAACGTTTAGCTAGTGTTAGATAGATGAACTTGTATCCATCATAACGAAACATATGCAGATAATTTGCAAAAGGTTTAAGAATATTTGCCTTCCAGTTTATTTACGTATGAGTTTTTACGTTCATGCGTATTTGCATTCCAGTTTATCAACAACAGGTTTTTAGAAATAGTTACTGTTTTAGAAGAAACATAGTTTTACAATATATTTTTCAAGATCATTAACCAACATTAAAAAATGTTTTCTAGATTTTTGCCCCATTCAATCCAAATTTTCCATAAAATACTTATACCATTACAATGTAGATGATATTATCACTTTTTGGAGGATGATTTTGCTTCCAACGTGACTTGCTAGTGAGAATACTTTTAATGGTATACGCAGCATTGTTTTCCTAAACCACGGCATCTTCTCGTACAATACAGCATGTTATTCATTTTAATATCCATTATAATTTACCTGCTACGAAATGACGTAATAATTTCCAGTTTTCCTACACTGTTTAGATTAAAACAAAAGCCTTAGAAATGATTAACGTCTTCACTACTATATTGAATTTTATCTGACTCCAAAATTATAATACCAAAATTATAATTGAATTACAATCTGGGCCGTGCCGTACATGCCCAACATCTACCAATCGTTTTTCTTAGCCACGGCTGTTTTTTTTTTTGAATAAAATAGATTGATAAAGTCAGCTAACTGTATTAATAATGACTTAATTAATGTTACAAATAATAAATAAGTACATCCAAAATAAATAACGTCTTTTCAAAATAATATTTGTGTTCAATTACTACATGCACATAGATTAATGAACATCGCGTTCAAGATTCGTCAAATAAATTCCCCAATTATCTTACTTACAGGTTTTGTCATTCCTACCATCAAAAATTTATTTTAGAATTACACACCTTACAATTACCTTTTTTATATTTCAATTTATTTTAATCTCTCTAGTAAAGTAACTTGTTGCCTAATCAATTTAATTTATAGATTAAATGAAAGTATTATTCTTTATTATAACACGTTATTATTCTTTATTATCAACAATAAGTTAACAATATTCAGCTATCAGAACAAATATATTGAACAGATTAAATTGTACAAAAATATGTAGATGACGACACTTTTATTATTTTTGATGGGACAGTTGAAGAAATTAATGAATTAAGTAAGTTATTTAATACTTTCAATAGTAATATTAAGTTTACTTATGAGATTGAAAATAATGAAATTCCATTTTTCGATATAAAAATTATGAAGAATAATAATAAATTGAACTTTGAAATATATAGAAAACCAACGTACAAATACATTTAAAGTTAGACTACCTAAACATCACATGCCAATAAATTAAAAAAATTTAAATAAATCAACAATAGCTGATCATATCTTGGAAGAACATAATCATATGAACATTTTAGACAACTATAAAATTTTAGAAATAAATAATAATGAAAAAGTTAATAAAATCATATGAAATGTTCATATAGCTTTAAACTATAAGAACCAAGATATGTTAAACAATCAAATTGAATACAACTTTATATCTATTATTAAAAATTTAATTGAACAATTAACAATAGAATAGAAAGTGACAAAGAATAAACTTAATATATGCACAGTACCTATATTTTTGATAGTACATAATGAAAGTGCATTAAATTATTTATTAATCATGAAAAAGGAAGAAAATAATATTTTACAGTTATTTTAATGTGAGAAACTTAAACTCTAATTTTATTGAGAATTTATGTTATTCTAATTCTATTTTTATTGAGGTAAAATCAATAGATATAAATTTAGGTTATGATATAATTTGTTTAAATATTAAGATTTTTCTTTTAGTTTCTAATTGTTTCACAAGAATTTAACTTTTATTTAGTTTTTGGAATAATTTAATCAAAATCCAATTCGATTATTGGTCATAATAAACTTCAATTATGCTTCAGATTTAGATCATCTAGATCTCCTTTTCAATTTGATTTTGAAAATGTTATATTAAAAATCCAGTTCAAATATTTATAATAAATTTTTATTCTTTATTAACTTTACACGATTGGATTTTTTTTTTTTGGAAGATATTATTGTTCGAAGAAGTTATGAACTTATTGTTCTAAGAAGTTATGATTAAATTTGTATAATTGTAATAGTATATTTTATAATTTCTGAATGTATTAATCTTGAGCAGGGCATCTTAAACTATGGGTCGTGACCCAAATGGGGTCGCTTAGCAAAATCCTGGGGTAGTGAGATTTGAATGTAAATTATTTAAATACACGAATTTATAAAATCTAGATGTATATTTATGACAGAATCACAGTCACACACACGCACTCAAACAAAGGCTTCAATGGGCGCACACACTAACACGTGGCTGTGAATTTGACATTTGTTTGAACACGGCGCGATTTGTGTCACACGTTTCGTGAGTTGCGTTTTGTGTACTTCCGGTGCAGCGAGACAACGATTCAGCAACACTGACTGTACAACGATTATATTGCATATAATAATTGATTAACTAGTGTGGTGTTAATCAATTATTGTATGCAATATGTTATTTTTATATATTCATTGGATAAAAATCTGCTCATACGAAGGTAACGCCCCCAGAAGTTCATTAACCTCATGAAAGTTGTTTGTCGAAATACGCTGTTATCGAACTCTCGTACAGACGAGGTTACGAGATGTCAATAAACCCATTAAAAGGAAGGCCATAAATCTTTCGCTAGGTGAGAGCAATGAACGCAGGTTCAACGTCCTTACTAAGAAGTTGTATGTTCGAATTGAATCCAGAAGTCTATGTAAAAAAAAACTTGCGCTGGAAGAGTAGGAGTCATAAAAGAGTACGAAACATATTTCTCTCTCTTGTTTTGTACCAATTTTTTGTTCAATTTCTACACTCGATGACTATGCACAAAAAAATATTGACATGTTTTGTTCGTATTTCGTTCTCGATGTGATCGCGCAAAAAGCATGAAAGACACCTGCTAGGGACAAAAACCATAGCAAAAGCAAGGTCAATACGAAATATGATTATAGCTTTCCTTCTTACTTATTACGCGGCCTCTCTCTAACACATGAAAATAAGAAGCGACGTTCATTTTGTGCGTTTGGCTTCAAGCCAGAACGCCTCCCTGCGTGCTCGAAGGAGGGGGTGTTACTCCCCATTTGGCTCAGGATCTTCTTCGTTATTATTAAAAGAATTCGTATCTATGTGTATAAAAAAAGTACTAACGCCAATTTTCCGTTGCTTCAAATGAGAACGCAAGAGCGAAAGCCTAGAATAGAACATAGGTCAAGAAAAGTTGACGCTATAAAAGCGTTCATAAGTATTCTGCACTTGATGTGACCTCGCCAACAGCAAGAGAAACGCAACAAATCAACCACTTGACCCGCGAAAGAGACGTCGAATGTACGCGGTAATCTCCATCCTCTTTTCTCTTCAGATTCTCTCTCTAACACACGTGAAGTCGTATTTCGCGTTGGCAATGGCAATCAGCAGAGTGCTCTCTAACCTCCTGCGGCGGACGGCTCTGCTTACCCTGCTCCTCGCCTTTTTCGTGCAATACGAAAACGAACGTTGTTTTGCTTGATGCCCTTGGTTGGCATATATCGTTACGCATAGTTCATTGATTCCATGAATAAGACAACCTCTTCATTGTTACCTTATTTTGAAATAAATATCGACATTATTTATTTGATTAGTAATTTATTTATATAATTTGTTTATATCTAATTAGAAAATTATGATGTATGTTGATAACGCTTCGAGTAATTACTTAACTAATGATTATCCCAATTATTTCGCTCGATTATAAATTCACAAACAGAATAAAACCAATGAATTTCTGACACATCATAAACAAAAATAATATTTATTTATTTTCTATATTATATGGCTCGCTGCCTATAACAACATTTTTTGAAAATCTATCAACATGCTCGGCTAGCATTGCCTTGCAAGGTCTTAAGACATCGTTAGTTGAGTGAAATCTTATTCCTAGAGTGCAAATATGTAATAATTGCGAAGGTAATATGAACATAGTGTCAAACGAAAAAAACAAGGAAGCCATGTATCGATGCGGTAACAGACAATGCAAATTGAAGTTAAGTTTACCTGAGGGAACTTTTTTTCCATCAAATCTGTACCAATTCAAAAGATGTTAGTGGTCATTTTTGCATGAATTATGAAGTAACGTCAATCTGTCTCGCGAATTAAGTTTATGTTAACAAACAGTACGGGGTATTTTAGATGAGCTAAGATGTCTAATAAGAGCATAGCCAATTGAAAACTATTTTATAATTAGACAAGATTGATGTGGAGATTGTGGAGATTGTGGAGATTGTGGAGATTGATGAAAGCGCGTTGGGAAAACGTAAATATAATCGTGGCAGACTAAGAGGAACGCGTTGGGGTGTTGGTGGCATCGATCGGCTTACCAAACAAACTTTTTTTAAAGTTGTACCTAAACGCGATGCTTAGACTCTCGAAAGAGTTATTCTTGAAAATGTGGAACCTGGCACAAGAATTATTACAGATTGTTGGCGAGAATACAATGGTTTTCAACAACGGGTCTATATTCATGAGACTGCAAATCATAATATTTCATTTGTTGTTCCGAATAATCGACAAATTCATACTCAGAACATTGAAGCGAATTGGTCGAAGGTAAAACGAGATATGAGGAGGAAAATAGGAAGAATCTCTATTGCTCGCACAGGCGATTATCTGGTGTAATATATATGAAGAAGTAAATTGGATACAGAGGATGAACTATATGAAGATTTGAAGCTGCCCATGGCCTACTTTTATCCTGAATAGTACTTATCAGATCGTTTCAGCTTCTTTAAGAAATTCCGAGTTTTTCAAGATCTTAACAATTTTCATTTTTTTACGCTCCAATAGGAGCAACAGACTTATATTTTACTGTGATTGTAAAAATATTTATCAGTCTTGTTTTAATATAATTCTTTTGTTCTTATGAAGCAAGCATGGTAGTGAAATTGAAAAATTTATTATTTCAATTGGAAATATTTCAATTTAAGGAAAATATTTAGTAAATAATATGGAAAACAATACACAACTATTTAATTAAAGCGGGTATAGATCTATTTAATTAAACTGTGTGTAGATCGCTGCGTATGAAAGCTTGCAATTATTATACATTACTTACTCGACTGGTGTGGTCGATTTGTTTGGCCAACTGGACTTGCTCGAAGTGCATATTTAAAAATGTTTTATTGATACTTAAATTCCAGTTAAAAATCAGGTAGAGAAGTGGGTCCTCTGACATTGCCATAAGCCTCGCGACATACAGGCCTATAAACCTGTTTAACTGAAGAGCCATATGGAGCGAATGTTATTAAATAAAATCATTAATATAATTGATACTAAATTATCTAAAACAGAAAATTTGCGTGTTTGTAATGATAGACGTAAAAATGCATTCAACTCAGCTAGTTGGGAGCATATGCATTGGAAGACATGAAAGTGCCATCTTAGTTGATCAGAATTATTGAGAAGTATCTACTCTGAAATAGGAGACAAAGGAACGACCCAAAATTTAAAAAATAACCAGTGGTGTACCACAGGGATCGGTCTTGTGGCCAGCACTTTGGAACTCACTGTACGACGGTTTATTGAAATTAGCATTTACGGCTTGAATATCGCTCGTAGGATACACGGATGATATAGGTATAATAGCTGCAGCAAAAAAAACCAGCTAAGATCCCTAGAACTAGTACAACATCAGGCTCATGAGAAAATGTTATTAAACTGGAAACGAAGATGCAAAGCCCCAAACATATACGTCAAGGACCACCGAGTAACTGCCATAATAAAATACCTGAGTGTCACACTACATAGCGTTTTCAGGTTGTGTAACAGATCGAGTCTCTGAAAAAGTCTCTCGACTAGCTCGGCTAATGTTTAGAATTGGAGGACCTCAAGAAGAGGAAACATCTGTACAAGTCACAAACAGTATATTGTTATATGCAGAACCAAGCTGGGGAGATTCGATTAATAAAGCAAAAACAGCCATAATTCTCAAGAAAATACAAAGATCTGCGTTACTTGGCGTCGAACGTTATTGCGGAAATTTCTACCAATAAATCTCTTGGTCAAAGAGAGGCAAAAGATTTATAGGGGAAAGTACGGACGAGGTATAGGAAAAGAAAAGCTAGAAAACTAGAGAAGCTTAATCAGCGCAATGGCAATTGGAGTGAGAGAGAACTCCTAAGAGAAACGGACGCGAAGACTAATATCAAACATTAACAAATGGGCGAATAGGAAGCACAGTGATATAACCTTCTTCCTTGCATAAATGTTTACCGCGTATGCATGCTTTGACAAATAGCTAGAGAAGATTAATAAAAGGCAAACTACAGGACGTATATACTGCAAAAATCCGTGTGACGATACGAAGAATACAATTTTCAACTAAATAACGTGTGTATTGCAAAAGAGTTTTGTAAAGCAATTTCTAGAAGACGACATTCAGTCTAAAAATATGCTCGGTCGGATGATGGAAATTGACAGAAATTGGAACACAATAGACACATTCATAAGAATGGTGCTAAAACAAGAAGCATCTAATACAAAATAAGAAGAATAACTTGAAACAGGCATAGGTGATTGACGCACAAAGAATATAAGGAAACAGATCGCCCGAACTTCTAATCCGAGACAATCTGAATCTACTTAGAATGGGGAGTAAGGCAAATGACCTGAACGGGATCATGAAGTATACACAACTGATTTCACGGTAGTTTCTGGTGTTGGAGGGGCCACTTCACCCTTCGCCCTACGTCTCACAAAAAACGCATATTGAGTATCATCCAGATTTTGCATTGTAATTTATTGCTTATAAAATTGTAGTAACAAGAGATTATAACATAACTTTACATTTTCTATGACATTCTTTACACACAGATGCAACCAATGCCAACATGTGCAACAATTTTGCTTCGGAGAAATATTTTGTTCCAAAACTATGAAACCTATTTCAAATTGTGAAACAAAAAGGTTGCTCTATGTTGCTTCTTAGAAATACACAATAAAAAACGTGGTAATATTCGAATTAACCTAGAAACATGGATTTCTACCAAAACCTTTAACTATTTCTTATTGTTTATAATTGGGTTTTTATACAATTATTTATTTGTTTTCTAACAAATTTTTCTACTTTATGCCTACATTAGTAGACATTTTGGTGCTGTAAATTGAATGCTACATTAATATTTTCGTATTTGTAATATAGGTAGCAAGCTGTTTTACCATGGATGTAATTGGTTCGTGTATTTTTGGAATAGAATGCTGCAGCTTCATAAATTCTAACACAAATTTTATTAAATATGGAGAACGGGCAGCTTATTTCACCAAACTTCAGACACTCAAATTATTCTTTTTCTGTACATACCCTCAGTTGTGTAAGAAACTTGATATGTATTTTTTTCCGGAAGAGGTCAGAAATTTCTTCACGAAACTTGTCAACGACATTGTATCATATAGAGAAACTAATAACATCCAACGAAACGACTTCATGAACTTACTTATTAGTCTCAAAAAAGACGATTCCAAGAAGATCAATCAAAATATTACAGGAATAGTTGATATGAATGCGGTGATTGCTCAGTCATTTGGTTTTATTGTTGCTGGTTTTGAAAGTAGTGCATCGACAATAACGTTTTGTTTGTTCGAATTGGCCAGAAATCAAAAGGTTCAAGAAGCATTAAGAAACGAAATAAATAAGGTTTTTAATCAAAATGGTGGAGTTTGTAATTACGATTCCCTGAATGATATGAAATATTTGCAGCAAGTAGTTGATGGTAAGTTCAATCGTGTGGTTTAAATTTTTAAGGTAAGTTTTGGTACCATTATTTTCCAAAACCGCCCTGTATATTCTTAATAGAAGAAAAAATGCAAATACGCTGTGTGTGTACCCACCTTTAGTTAGAAATCTATCATGTGACGACGACGACGACAGGACCAGAGATACTGCTCAGAGGGGACACTGGGTAAAAATTGGTTTAAATTTTTAAGGTAACTTTTGGTACTAGAGTTTTTAAAACCGCCCTGTATATTCTTAATAGAAGAAAAAATGCAAATACGCTGTGTGTGGATCCACCTTTAGTTAGAAATCTGTGACGACGACGACGACAGGACCAGAGATACTACTCAGATACTGGCTAAAAATTTTCATCCATCGTTAGTACTGGGCGCGGACTTTTTGCTGGATCCAGAATTTTTAACAACTGCTACATGTATGTAGCATATAGTTATTTAAACTGAAAGTTTGTACCTACCTCTAGTTTCAAATCAAGTTACTTTTTGAATCTAGTTAGCTTTATTAAAATTGATCTACCGTATGTAGCATATACTTACTAACGTTAATTCCATTGTGCATTTGTACTAACTTATATTTTACTTGCAATGTCGACGTTATACCGAGTGGATGAAATATTTTCATTATATATAAATTGCTTAAATGGGAACATAATTATAACTAAGATATTATTTTTATTTAGTATCCGGTATATTTACAATATTCTAAACAACTAGCACCCTCTCTGGCAGAATATAAAGAACCGACTAGCCCTACGGCTAGATTATGTGCATTATCGACATTCAGATTTTTTTTGTAAGGTTATAAGTAAGTTTAGTTTAATATTGGGTTTTAATATTTTTTGTAAGGTAATAAGAGGGGGGAGGGGGGTACCAGTGGTACGTGTTTCTTTGAGCTCTTAAACATTTGAAATTAAATTAAATTGTAATTCTTAATGTGTAACCGTTAAATTCGCCTTAGTAGTTTGCCCATTTCAAGATTAAGAAATTCTACTCCTACTCACTGAGACCTTATGTCAGAGAGAGAGAGAGTCAATTATGTATGATTGTAAAAGCCCCTGAAAGCTTCCAAACGTTTCTTTGCGTTAAGTGTTATCACCACTAATTTTAATGTGTTTTGTGTTAAATATTATTGCGAAATCTGTAATAATGTATTTGGAAATATTATTGTGTCTAAGCCTAGAGCGTACGTGAGACCAAATTTTATTATTTGCAAATTGAAGCGACTACTTATTGAGTTGCCATTAAATATTGAGAAACAAAGAGGTGGAGACTGTAAATATTAGGCCAAGGGGCCGTTATACTGTAGATACCCATTGTATATAATACAAAGAAACCTTCATTTACATTAACAAAACTGTTACAATCAGGACAAAACATGGAAATGAATCATTATTCTTCTTAAACCTAGCAAAATAAAATAACAAAAAAAAACAACAAAGATAACAAGATAAGACCGATAAGACAAGATCAATAAAAATAAACTTCTTCGCCCACAGGCGGCAGAAGGAATAATGTGGATAGTATTTTTTTCCACTTCCCCTTATGTCTCATTTTCCTTTTCTATCTCGCCCATTATTTTTTTCATGATTCCCAACCTTTTTCCGTCATGCCCCAAACATAGTCTCCAATTCATTGCTTCTTCCCTTTCCTCATCTTTCCATTCTAGTTTCACACATTCTTTCACCCAATGTTCCCACGATTCATCATTCATTCCACATATGTTGCATCTTCTTTCTACTTTTTTCATACAATACCTGTTACCTCTCTGCCACACCTGAACCTAGCAATCATCCTCTTCTCATTAATTCCTTATATTTCCTATTATATCTACAGTTCCAAATGCTCTCCTCCATCTCCTTTCTTTCTACCCCCTCTAACGTCCAAGTCACTTTCCTCTCACATTCCGACCCTTCCTTTACCCTGCTAAACCATTCTTCCATCGACCATCCACACTTTTCATACATCTTCTTCCACTTCACCACCCATTTATTCCACTCCTTCCTATTCTATTCGTCTTTTATTATGCACATATACACCATTTTATCCATCCTCTCATCTCCACCTAACATCACCTTTCGTTCATACTTCACCATCTTTTTAACCCCCTTTATCGAACATTTCCACTCATTTAATTCCTCTAACACTATCTCCCCAGGAGTCGATCGTTCTACTCCTAATAATCTTCTCATGTACTTGATCCCCATTCGTTCCATTTCTTCACTTCCTTCACTTTTTTTTAGGTTGGAGGAAAAAAACCTTCAAAAGACACCTACCGGCCCATACCGGTAGGTAGTGTGGGAGTTTTAACCACTAAAACAACCTCCTTAATTCCAGGAGACATCTGGTATCGCCGTTGTGGGGCCATCTCCTCTCCTTTCATGCGATACGGCAATTTATCAACACATTTAAAGGGATTAGGATCAATGTGACCAATGTTTTTGTGGTCAATGTGACCTCAGCGAAATGTGAAACAGCAGCCCGTATTCAACCAGTATATGTTCCGCATCATCATACGCTGCGCAATATCGACAAGCTTCGCTTTACACTTTTCCAGTCCTCTTTAGGTATGATCGGAAACATCCGTGACCTTTGAGGATTTGAGTCAGGAAATATGTTATTTGTCCATGTTCTCTTTTTAGCCAGGGTTCTACTTTTGGTATAAGAAGGCGCGTCCAGCTACCCTTGGTACACTGACTCCATCTTTGCTGCCATTTCTGGATAGTCCTACTGCGACTGACGCGTTTGGTCACCGCAGGAGTGTTACCTCGCCGGATCCCCCATCTCCTTTCTTTCTTCGATGAGTAGATCGGCTGGGATTACCCGTCCAATGACATCTACTGCGTCTGTGGATACAATCCTATATGCTCTGATAAACCTCAGTGCGGCGGGCCTAACCGTTCGCCGCAGTATTTTCTGGATGCTAACGGCATTTACACAACCTTCCAAGATAGGAGCCCCATATACTAATTTACCATATAGGAATATAGCTGTTGCGGACTTTGCCGCTCCTTCTGCTGCGTATCGGACATGCTGACTAAAACGCAGATTGACTTCCAGGGTAATGCCAAGATTTTTAATTTTCCTCTGAATTGGGAAACCAGTATTCAGAGCCTCTATTGCGATTCTAGGCGACATTCCGCTTCTTTTTACGGACAGCCACGTGGCTTCACTCTTATTTAAGGCTAGTTTAAGACCTTTCCCCTTAAGCAATTTGCATACTGCGTCCGTTTAGAAGAGGAATTCTTGAGATATCATCGTAAAATAAGTTCCATAATAGTCGCCCAAGAACTGACCCTTGTAGGACTCCCATAGAGACCTTAAACTTTTCTTCGGAGTTTCCTACTGTTTTCTCGCAAATAAGCCACATGTCATTGAGGTATTCAGATATAATACGCCTCAGGTAAGTAGGCATGCCCCATCTTTCAAAGCTCGCATGAGCCTCGTTCCAAGCTAAGAAGTTAAAGGCGGATCTAAAGTCACTATCACGCAGTGCATTCTAAACTTTAAAACATCGACAGTGGAGCCCTTCCGAAAGCAAAATTACCATGGTGGCAGGTCACCTTTTAGATCAACGTATACGTTTAACCTGTTGACTAATATTCTTTCAAATTTACCGGGGTATCCAATAGTGGCTGATAGGATGATGCCCCATTTTTGGAATTTGGACAAGTTTGGAAATCTTCCACTTTGCAAGGTTGTCTCCCTCTCTTAGAAACATGTTAAATAGAATAAGTAGTCTGGGTATTCATGCATGAGGACCTTAAATACTTTATTTCGGAGGCCGTCCGGTCCTGGTGCTTTTTTGGCAGGCAGCGTTTGCTGTGTTATTAGCTCTGTTATTAGTTGGATTGTATCTACTGTATATTCGAAGTGGCCTGTTTGCGCATTCATATCTCGCGGAAAAGTGCATTAACAACTGCTGTCATTCCACCATCTACGAGGGCCGCATGGTCGTGGTGTGATTTGAAACCTACTTTATGCATCACTAGTTTATGGGGGCGGCCCCAAGGTTCTTCTTCGATTTCATGGCATAGCTCGAGCCAACATCTGTGTTTGCTCTTGCGAATAGCATTGCGAAACTTCTGCCGTTGGTTATTATATTCGAGTATTGCTTCTGCTATAATTTCTGACGGGGCGCCACTTCTTCTCAATCTAGAGACTTGGCTTCTGCTCCTCTTGCAAACAACGCGCTCGAATGCAACTTCCTCGCACCACGAGTAAGTTTCGAGTCACTTTCTTGGTTTTTACTGTTTGGGGGCCGCGGCTGCGCGGCTAGTTCTAACTTTTCCCATCCAGGTCTCCAACCTAGTATTTGCCTCAGACTATTGTACTAGCTTAGAAAAATGCTGATCAATATTTAGCTATGAGTTTGGCAGCATTTAGTTTATCTATAGCCCATCTAATTTGTGTGGTGTGGGGTCTTGCATGTGTAATGAGGTCTTTGAAGGTAAACTTTATCATCATGTGGTTACTGAGAGACTGGGAGGTTTCGAAGACTTTCCAGTTGCTAAGTCGACCATTCATTTCTACGCAAATCATTGTGATGTCAATATGTGAAGTAGTAGGTCCCCGTCTAAACATTGGTGAATCTCCTTCATTACAGATAATTATAGATCGTTGCAACTATATCCAGGACTAGCCATCCCCGCCTGTCAGTTATATGGGCTGCCTTAGCTGCCACCCACTAATCTGCCTTAGCGTTGAAGTGTCCCCCAAACAACGCCTTGCCGCGATGCGTGTTAAGACTTATGCCTAGTTCATGGAGCCGCTGGTAGTGTTCCTCGAGAGGTATATTGAGGGAAATATAGCAACTATATACATAGAGATCGCCTATTTTCACCCATACAATTCCGTTGTAGGGGGAGTTCCATGATGATATTTGAATATTTCCAATAGGTCGAATTGCTGCTCTTTTCGTTTTGACTGTGAACCATAAGTTGTTCATGTGGGAGTAATTAGGTTCAAATACAAGGAGTAAGTCTACAAAGTTTTCAGTTTTCTCTAGCTGTGCGCTCAAGTATGTCATGTGCAGCCGTAGAAGTATTAGTATTCAACTGTAGGATTTGCAGCTCTTTTAAGAATCGCACAACGCCATTTGGTAACCTGAGCATTCTTTGCTGCCAAGATAGTGATTGCTAGATTTGCCGGCTTCTTGGCAGATAATGCAAGATGGTGTGTTTTCGCAGTTCATCTCTTAGTGGTTGTTCTGGCCGCAAACTCTGCATACCAATCTTCTATCTAGTCCACTGCAGTTACGTGTTATGTGTCCATACGCTAGGCACCTAAAACATTACTGTAGGTGGCTGCGTCTGGGTCGAACTCTGCATCTTGTAAACTTTATTTTAATTTTATTATTGGTTAGTAATATGTTTGCTATTTTGCTATAATGCTATTTTTTCGGAGGTTAAGACAGCTGCTATGCGCCAGTCCTTTCCAAACGTTTTAGTCCATATTACCTTCGTAACACACCTTATATTTTCCCCTGGAGCCATTGATATCCCTTCTATTATCTCTTCCTCAGTGGCATCTTCATCGAGGTCTTGTATTTCAATAAGTCTTTTCTTTTGGCTGACTAGCCGTATATTTTCCATTCTAAATACTGCCCATCATTCCATCCCATATATTAATATACTGCCCACAGATACATTGAATATCATCAATCTTATTCTTACGAAGTCACCAAATTTGTCCGTCCATACCTTACTTAACTTCACTGCTGCAGTTTCCGCCTTTCCCACCAACATTCTCACATGTTCCCATCCACTTCGTTTCCTACTCAACATATACCTTAGATATTTGAATTCTTTCACACATTCAATCACTCTACCTCCTTTTAGAAATAGATCATTCTTATTATCCTTTCCTCCTTTTCTACACACCATTATGTTGGTCTTGTGGACACTCATATCCATTTTCCTCTTCTCCATATACCTACTCACCCTTTCAATCATCTCATGCATCTCCTCCCGACTGCTTGCCATACATACAATATCATCCGCATAACTAAGTGACCAGACTCCCAGACCAGACCAGAGATATATATATATATTTATATATTAAATAAGCTTGCACTCACCGGACACACTTGCCTGACACCTTCCACCCTAAACCATTCTATCACATTTACTCCAACATTGTGACACATTGTATAAAACCATTCTGTTTAAATTAGAGATCACCTTAGTATATTAATTAACTCTTCATGTGGGTTAATTTTTATTATGATATTGGGCAATTACATTCAAAAATATTTGCCACTTTTGCAAATTCTCAATCATATTTATTGTTACATAAATTGATGTAGGAAAACAATTCATGAAGATGCTTTTAGCCAAAGCAACTTAACCTATAAGAGCCTAATCATTTACAAGTCCAGTTTAAAATATTTACAGTTTATAATAAATTTTTCAACACCATAAATATGCTTTACATTTTAATGGCAGTAAGGGCCAACTTATTGTATTGCGATGTGGTGACAGGAGGAATGTCATTTTCATTTTGTACATAGCCACATAGAGGGCGCAACTCACAAAGCACGTGATTCCGAAATAAACCTCAACATTATATTGACACATTTTGAAAATTTCGTCAAGTACAACAAGTGGTTTACTCACAGTGAATTTTTAAAGTTAGTAAGGCGTTCAGAAACATGGAATTGTATGGGTGTTTCAAGATGAGGAGAACCCAACCAAAGTCTTCCGTTCTCCCAGTGTCTCGAAAAAGATGGTCGCAACTTTTGTATCAAAATCCTTTACAAAATCGAAGGATGCTAACTGCTGATTGGTATACAACCGTTTGTTTGCCAGGAATCATTTCTGAGCTGCAAAAAAAACAACCCACAGCGTCGGATCATATTTCATCATGACAATGCGAGTGCTCACATCACTCGAAAAAACATTTGAGTTTTTTGACCAACTAAACATCTAATTTCTTTAGCATCTTCCGTAAAGCCCTGACTTAAATCCCAAGATATTTTTACATTTCCTGTCATCAAGAATGCACAGCGTGGTCAACGATTTCAATCACCTGAAGATGCAGGCGATGCTTCACAAATGACCAAATGTTCGAGCATACCCATTGAAGAGTGGAATTAAGTGCTTTAACAATTGGTTTGAGCGAATGGAAAAGTGCATCGACAATAATGGAAAGTACTTTGGAAAACAATAAAGGGCTGAAATTTAAACTATTACTTTTTGTTAAAGCTATATGCAAAGTTAAAAAGACATCCCTCTATAGTTATTATTTATTTGTGGATTTGATGGTGTGTGCCCTCCCTCCCATTTTTATTATCCGAGATTTGGGTAAAAGTCTCTGGCGCCCGTTTTAATCAAGAACGAATGCCTCGTCCCATGTAAGCGCTTGAATCGATTATCTGGAACTCCTCTGGAATCCCGACCTAGCCGCGACATACCATCTTCAGTGCGGGTTACTGTTGTCTCCCAAAAGCTAAAATGATCGAGTATATAATCTTTAATACCTTTTTGTACACACTAATTATATCGTAGAAACATTTTTTAACAAATATATATTAGAAAAGTATACTTTTGCTGTCCAATTTTTAGAAACTTTAAGATTGTATCCAGTGCTTCCAATAATACCACGAAAATGTACAGAAACTTATAAAGTACCCAACACGAAGCTTGAAATCGAAAAAGGTACACTGGTAATGATACCTTCAATGGGTATCCATCGAGATCCAGAATTTTATGCTGAACCTGAAAAGTTTGATCCGGAAAGATTCAATGATATAAATAAAACTGCTAGGCATCCATTCACTTATTTACCGTTTGGAGAAGGGCCCAGAAATTGTATTGGTATGTTTTATAACTAAAAATAATTTTTATGCAGCTGCAAATTCAATATCCTTTAATAATCCTCATATGGTTTTGCTCCTTAACGAAGCAGAACCGTCCGACCAAGACACAACATAATATTTTCATTAATATATTCAATTGAAATTAAAAATAAATTCGACACCACCGGGTTGTTAAAGGTTAAGATCGTATTTGTTTGACAGGGCAGCGATTTGGAATTATGCAAGCAAAAGTAGCATTGGCGCACTTATTACAACGTTTTAGTTTCACTCTAAACGAACGCACCAAAATTCCACTGCAATATGGAAGTGCCATGACTCTAACAGTGGAAGGAGGAATTTGGTTAAATGTTAAAAAAATTAAGTAAAAACGTTTTGATATCTATGAATATATGTATAGAAAAATAGATATTAATAAAGTTATATTTAATCATTATTTGTACCAATTGTTTTTGCAGGCTAGTTTTATTTTAAAATGATCATAAAGGAAATACAATTACTAGAAGAGAAGCAATGTGGATCAGATATGTTGTCCTACGATCAAATATGTTGAAGTATGAACTAAAATTAATGCGCTTCTACGGGAGTCGATTGGGTTAGGATTGGATTCTTAATTTTGATATGAGCGAATATAAGTTGGGATTTTGAAATTAAAGATGTTTATTTATAAAACTATATCTATTAATTAAACAACAAAATCGGTAAAATGCACAAGTTTAACGTTGTATGAATGTAATGTAAAAGACCTAAGTGTGAAAAAAAATAGGATTTATGCTTAAAGAACTTAAGTCAGAAAGATTTTCGTATGTAAGCTTATAAATACAATGTCTGAATGCTTTCAAGATTCTTATTAATTAAAATTTGAAATTATCCTAGTAACTCTTTTTAATTTCTAAAATACTGAAACAACAAATTAAACAAAATATTTGCGGATCAGCATATAATTGCAATTTTCAAATGTTTTATAATAAAAAATGCTTATATATTTCGTATTTGCTATAACCTACTAAAATTATTTAAAAAACTATTTATTGAAACGTACGCAAAATAATTTATATAGAACAATTAAATTTCCATATCATGTATTTAATATACGGGGAAGGTTCAAATAAATATAAATTTATAAAATTTATACTACACACGAAGAATATTATAAATCAAGAAAATATAAATCAATGATGTTAAACAAAGGAGAAAGATAATTATATTTAGGTGAGCTATGAGAATCGAATACCATAAGAAACTGTTTTATATTGATTCTTGTTTGGGGCATCGTTACAGTATTGTACAATTTGTCTTAAATGATTTATCATTAAACAATTTGTCTTAAACACCTCTTATTCACGATCTCTTTTATTCGGCACCATCATTGACACTCGCCTACCACCCACTCTTCTATTCATTCAGTTTATGCTACATTTCCATTTCATCTTTAACAATAAAAATAATAACAGTACTTATTTCACAATTCGTTAAAATACACGTTACAAAATATAATCTGTAAACCTCGTTGGGAGTCGCTTTGTTAATTCTCTTCTTTCTGCCATGTTCTCTGGTCTATTGTCTCTTCTTCCACTGTTCCCGTTGTTATCATACAGCTTATTTAAATGCACTCTATTTCTTCTCATTTCTCTTTCATCTGTTCTTCAAACATATGATCTGGACTATTGGGATTTCGTTAGAATGATATCTTTTTCCTATTATTTATGAAGCATACCTTATCCGTTTATTGTAAATCTCCGTTTTTTCTAAGCCGATGTCTTCTATTATCGATTTCGCGTTTTCTTCTTGATGTTTTCTTCATTTGTCTTGTACTATATTTTCTTTAATCGGGTTCGGATTTACTTTTTCCTTAAATCTTGGAATTCTGTGTCTTAGGTTTCTACTAAAGAAAAGCTATAAAGAAAAGCTATTTTTCTTTCTTAATATTGTTTTTACAATTTTCACTGCGCTTTTAGCTTGCCCACTGGATCGCGGATATTTAGGAGTGCTGCTCATCCATTTAAATCCATATTTCTTTCCTAATTTCCTGAATTCTATACAATCAAGTTGTATTCCATTATCTGTCGTAATTTCATGTTTCACGAATTGTTCCTTAAATACTTTTATTATATAATCAGATATTAATGATTTCAATTTAGTCACTTGAGGATATTTCAAATAATGATACTGTATCACTATATATTTTACTCCTCTATACACAGTTACATGGCAGGATTTTCCACGGTAACGTAAGACTTTCGCTTGGCAACAAAGGTTCAATGACCGACTGCCTCTGTTTAATATATGCATCACAAGTTTCTATGACGCTTATCATCTGGTCTTTCATCCGCGGCCATCAAATTGTATCTCTGGCATACGCGACACATTTATTAAATTTCATGTGTGCTTCGCGTAATGCTTTCATACATTCCTTTCATACATTCCTACCATATAGGTATGTAATACCTATAGGTATATGAAAGATTAGGATTCATGTTTTGACATTTTTTTTCTATTTAACCTTAGTACGTCTCTTGTATTGAAATTATTGCAATCCGTTAATACACAATGCAAAGGGGGGTTATACGGAACAATTTTTCATATAAAAAGTTTTTTCTAAAATAATGTCAAATATAAAAGAAAGTTCGATTTTTCGGTGTCTGTAAGTACGTATGTACGAACGTACGTAAGTCTGTATGTTCCAGAATTTCTCCTTCCCTATGGGACCAATCCATATGAACTTTGGTCTAGTGTGGGCTATAAGCCCGAAGAATGGTTTTCTTCATCTTTTTAATAAATCCAATATGGCGGCCAGGGGTCATTTTTTTTTGTTCAGAAATTTTGTGTTCAAACTAGAAGATTGACATTTTGCACACATAGAGTACCTTGTATTTTGCGTCAAATAAAAAAAGTCCGGTGTTACCAATCTCTATAGGAAGCGGTGTTGCCACGTTTGAAACTAAACAAACTTTTTGAAATATCTCACGAACGATAAAAGATAGGACATTCGAAAAAACTTTATTGTATAGGATACATAAAAACCCTTCGATTTTGTTTGAAACATTTTTTTCCAAAATCACAATTTAACATATATACAGGAAGTCCATTGTTTTGCTAATATTAGGGTCCATTTGAAAAAAAATATTACTTTAAATAACTTGGTGCCTATGAAAGCTAGAAAAATAAAAGTTAGGAAAGCTTTGTAAAACTAGTGCGCCTCACTTTTGCCTGTATGATCAACTGAATATACATAACCGATTTTGAGCAATAATTTTTTTTTTCAAAAACTTTTTAGTAACACCCTGTATATTTTCTTATATCTTGGTAGCTATTCTGATTTACTCTACAATGATATCAGATATGGTGGGTATAGCTCTTATGATTTCAAAGATATGACCCTTAATATCTTAAAATTTTGCAACTTGTCGCTATGGTAACCGACATTCAACAATCATATTATATATATGTAAGACATACGTAATAGCTCTCATATGCAAAGTTAGAACCCAGTGCAAAATTTCAGCCTCCTAGTTTGAAGACGAAATTTCTGAACAAAAAAATGGCTCCTGTCCGCCATATTGGATTTATAAAAAAAATGAATAAAATTCTGCGAATTCATACTCTACACTTGTCTGCCAAATTTCATCCAGATCTGTCCCAGGAGAAATTCTTGAAGCATTCCTGAAGGAGAAATTCTCTAATTTTTTTAGCAACAAAAAGTTTTTACAGAATAAACTTTTTACATGAAAAATTATTCTTTATGAACCCCCCCGCCTATTTAAATTGCGTATTAACGGATTGCAGTAATTTCAGTACAAGAGAGCTACTAATATTAAATAAAAAATATTGTCAAAACATGAATCCTATTTCTTTCATATACCTATACGTATTACATATCTATATAGTATATGAAAGATAATAATTTGGGATCTGAAGTTTCTGAAGAATAAAACATGATTAACATTGTCGAAAGTTTTTCGAATATCTACAAATATTTCACCACGGCTTTCATTTGTATGAGACTACTTTTGATGACACAATAAATTAAGGACAAGTATACAGGAAGAGAGAGAGCGATAGGTCTGTAATTGTAAAAAGACTTTGGATCAGAACCATCTCTTGTTTCGATCTCATTTATTCGCCTCCATCCTTAACAGTCGCCTTCCAGTCACTCTTATATTCATTAATTCATATATAAGGTTCAGTTCACTATACAAAATAAATACATAGCATAAAATAAATAGGTTTAAAATAGAAACCTTTTGTGTTATCCTAAACATTCTTATCTGAATGAACAATGCGAAAACTTCCATATGGAGAACTGTTTTGTATTTAATAATGTGATAATCCTAAGTACAGAAGAAATATGGAAACTTGGAAATTATTTGGTAAATAACTTTGAAAATAACATTTCACTATAGAATGTTTATATAGAATGTTTATAACATTCACTATAGAATGTTTATATTTCGTAAAAGTATTCTAAGCAAGAATAAAAACATGTCGCTGCAAGAAATATATGAACAATTCAGACTTCTGCATCAATTTTTCTACGATCTTCCATTTCAGGGAAACTATTGCTAATTATGGTAATAGAATTGGTTGCAATATGAAATGTCATATGTTGATGTTATTAACCAATTTGTGGAATAGTTAAAAAACAAGTGCATATATACGACATGCGAACTGAACCGTCGTGTCGTTATGGACACGACGGTTCAGCGAGTCTATGTTGGGTTCTCCTCATCTTGAAACACGTTTCTGACTTCCGATTTGTATTCTTTTTTTTCCAGTATTGTCATGTTTTTCATTATGTTAACTGTTTGTTTTGTTGGTAGTTAGTTTTGTGTTTTATGTAATATTTTAAGTGGGTGTAATAGATTGTCGAATTTCTATTGAATTTGTTCGTTTAATATGTTCTGGTGTATTTTCTGTTTATATATTTCAATATTTCTTTGATGTCTAAATGTTTATGATACCATTTTATGATGGTCATTGTTTCGTTTATTGTTTTATTTGGATGGTCGGTGTTGAGTAGATGGTTTGTGAAATGAGAGTGATATATGTCCTGAGTCTCCTGAGTGCGTATTGGTGCTCTCTGTATCATGTCCTGAAGTTCCTGTTTGTTCATCCAATCTATATTTTATTGCATGTGTTACATGTGAATTTATATATTCCACTTTGTCAGTGTAGTTTACTCAGTGTAGTTTACTGTATTTGTCAGTGTAGTTTACTTTATGATGTAGTCGATTTATTAAATTATTTTTGGTTCTGTAAGTTATGTTTAAGTTGTATGGTTTCATTAGTTTTGCTATTTTCTAAGTAGCTTTGTCCCAAAATGTGAATGTTGAATATTTGTTTTCGTTTCTTTTTTCTTATATTGCATTTTCGTTTGTTTTCATCACTCTAATATAAATGTTATTTCTTGTGTTGAGTATCCGTTGTTTTAACCTATTTCTATTATTTTCTGTTTTTCTTTATTATGATTCTCTTTTGTTGTTGGTATTGTTTTTAGTCAGTAGAATAGTGAAATGAATGTAGCTTTTTTGTGTTGTTGTGGATTATTTGAATCAGGGCTTATGATGTTGTCTTTGAATGTAGGTTTTCTATATACATCGTACTCCAGTTTGTAATTTGATTTGCAGATTTCTATATCTAAATAATTTATCTTGTTTTTTTCTGCGGTTTCTATAGTGAATTTAAGGTTTGTGTGTAGTTTGTTTATTATGTTTTCTATAATGGTGGTATTAATGTTTTTATTCTCGTCTTCTGTTATACATAAGATGCCGTCATACTTATCGTATCCATTTAAGTATCTTTGGTTGTTCGTTTAGTGCATCTATGATATTTTATTGCATCTATGATATAAAAACACAACTCCAATAACTAAGAAAATAAAATAAAAGCATTAAATATTATATAAAAACATAATTACTTTCCATTCAATGATAACACCTACACAATGGACTCAGGACTGGCAAGAGGATCACCACTATCGGCAACGCTCAGCGAAATATTTTTACAAAACCTCAGATGCACTAAACGATCAAACAAATTAAGATACTTAAATGGATACGGTACGTAGACGACGTCTTATATATAATAGAAGATATAGAATAAAAACATTAATACCACCATTATAGAAAACATATTAAACAAAATACACACAAACCTTAAATTCACTATAGAAACCAAAGAAAACAACAATATATAGAAATCGAGATAAATCAAGGCAAGATATAGATAAATTATTTAGATATAGAAATCAGCAAATCAAATAACAACGATATAACAACTGGAGTACGATATATACAGAAAACTAACATTCAAAGGCAACATCATACAATACAATACAAAAACATTTACAATAGTGTAATGAAAACAAACGGAAATGCAATACAAGTAAAAAGTAAAACTTACAATATAGCAAAATTAATGAAACCATACAACTTAAACATAACTTATAGAACCAAAAATAATTTAATAAATCGACTACAACATACAGTAAACTACACTGACAAATAGAAACAAAGCGGAATATATAAACTCACATGTAACAGATGCAATAAAATATAGATAGGAAAAACAAACAGGAACTTCAGGACAAGATACAGAGAGCACCAATACGCACTCAGGAGACCGGACACATATCACTCTCATTTCGCAAACCATCTACTCAACAACGACCATCCACATAAAACAATAGACGAAACAATGACCATCCTAAAATGCAATCATAAAAATTTAGACATCAAAGAAAACATTGAAATATATAAACACAAAATAAACCAGAACATATAAATCGAACAAATTCAATGCAAATTCGACAGCCTATTACCCCCACTTAAAATATTACATAAAACACAAAACTAACTACAAAGAAAACAAACAGATAACAGAATAAAAAACATGACAACACTGGAACAAAAATCGGAAGTAAGAAACGTCAATCACGTCAAACAAGTAATAATAAACAACGCGCAACCCCAGATAATGGACTTTTAAGCCCGAAACATATCGCGGAAAATACGACTTTGGAGAGTTTAGTGAACCAATACGTAATTAATTAATTAATTAATTATATATATATATATATATATAAATCTAATTAATTATATATATAGTTGTTGCAAACGCATGTAGAACGCAATAACAGATTTACAAATTGTTGTTTATTGCTGCAAATATTTATAATACACAAATAAGGACTCTGAGCGCGATTTTTAATTGACTGACATTATACTGTGAAGCTAATTATAATTTAAGATATATTTAGGATGATCAAGTACCATATTCCTTTAAATTGATTTTTGTTATTGTATTCTTCGTCCCTTAGGATGGTTCTGACTGAATCTTTGCTTACGATATGTCGATGTTCGAATTTCGGAGGTTGATGTTGGTTTGATTATTGAAACGTCGGCTTTATTGTTGACGAATGTGAAGATGTTGTGAAGCCATTGATTACTATCGTAGATGGAAAGAAATAGTTGCATGATGTGAATGGATGATGCTTAATGTATCTTAATCGCTTAATGTATCTTAATCAACTTAGGAATTTTTGTAATTTCTTTAAAAATTCCTAAGTTAAATTTCGCGTATATTTTTTAAGTAAAAATTCTTAAATCTAATTGTTTAATTATTTTGTCCATACACAAGCAGAGTTTGGCGATCCGGTGGTTGATAACAAATGCTCTCCCTGGTTCGATGATTGACAACAGCTTCCTCGTGGTTCCATTGAAGTGTCGGTTGACGGAAAAAGGATTGTAAATGTAAATGCAAGAAAGAAAACAAAACGAGAATTTCAAGATAAGAAATTGATAAGAAAGTTAGTTAGGTTCCCATGTCACATCCAAAGAGCACAATTTCTCAAATTGCATCTCAGGTTGTTAGATGAACCTTCTATATGGAATTCTCTGGCAAAAAGTTGATGTTCATGGGTGGCTAGCCAGCGGCCTTTTGCGTGATGGGCGTGGCCTGAAAGAAACTTTTGCTACAAAATTTTAGGTAGGTTTAAAATTTCGCTCAATAGAAAAACTTCTTCCTGATCCGTTGAGATTTCTAAGGAATAAAATTGTTTTATTCTGTTGATGATAGCATAAATGGCGGTAATAGTTGCTGTATAAGCTGTGGTAGTAGTTGTTTTACGCTACCAAAATCTTAGAAGCACTGCATTGAAAATACCTTCTGCTAAAAGGCGTGGATCTAATTGAATTAATGGGATAAATTCCGATATCAGGTGCTGTGTCTTGTTGAAATGTAAAAGACTCCGAACCGAATTATTCACGCATCTTCCAACACATTTTCTCGGTATTCTGTTGCATTTACTATTACTCCACGATCAATGAAAACCAGAGGAGAGCAATATTTGACGGATACTGCGGCCCTGGTGATAATGTTTGCAAGTTTTTACGATCTGGTCGCCACAATAATATTCAAATTATCGATTGTGTTTCCTTTAACCAATCGTGAACGTTTTGTTATTTTGTTTCTTAATCACTGTTTTGGCTCAATGGTGAAAGTTTTTCATCCGAAAAATTCACTACGTTCGTGCAAACGCACCAGCTCCTTTGCTTTTTCTAGCCGCTGCTTACGCTGCCGCTCGTCAAAATTGTGAACTTTCTGCATCTTGTATGACCTGAATTTATGTTTTTAGTATGTGTCGAACGATCTAATCGGATATTTGCAGTTTTTTTCGCTATTTGAGTTTCACTGAATAGTGGATTTCGTTCAATTTGTTTTTTCACTTTACATACAACTTATTTGCTTGTTGCCGACTTTTTCCGATCGGATTGGTGGCGATCTACAACGCTGCCAGTATCGTTGTAACGCGATACTTTGCTCACACTTTTGTTCACTGTCAAATGTTGCAATTCACAAACTATAACTGGTTGTGAATTTCCACCCAAATAGAGCTCAATCGCACTGTTACGTACCAATTACATAATCGAAAAAATGAAAATAATGCTTTTGGGTGCTTGTCTACAATAAAAGTAAATGTTATTTTTCTAATTTTCAACGCGCTGTCATTTATAGTTTGACAGACACACCGACGTGAAATTGATAACAGAACTTTCCTCGGACCCTGTATTTGCAATTTATATAATGATTTACATTTATAATTTTCTAAATATTGAGAGGCAGAAGATTTTATTCATTGATATTACATCAATATCAATATGTCAGCATGTCCCTGTTTCTGATTATATGTTTAAATTATTATTATGGTTAGAGTTTATGTGTAGTGCATCAACATTAAACATGTATTAATAAATTGCAAAACGTAATATATTAAATTATTATTTTGTTTGAATTGCATATCTCTTGATTAGGGGTGCCATTTTTGGTGAGTCTAATTGCTCAGAAATTTCTAAATCTCGCTCCAGATGTAGTGAATATATCACATGTGTATGGATACTACTCAGCAATTAGATACGATGATCAAAGCTCAATGGAACAACTGTTACTTTACATAATGTATATCAGTGTTTGGCAACCTATACCACGCCTGCCACTAGGTAGCAGCCGAAACCTTTTTTTGTGGCATGCCTCGAAAATGAGTAGTAGTATAATCGGTTTATAACGTCCGCCGTCTTCCGATGCCCAATCTCCACTCGTTTCTGTTCGCCCATAAATCGACATCCAGGCCCCTAATTTT